>CAMPET010000353.1:0-10785 GCA_946803715.1 Beroe ovata
TCGAGCACAATTACCCCGTGATGAAGGTGTGCCACTCCAAAGAACATGGGCTGGAAGAAGATAGTCCCGTGCCAGCCTAGAGAGTGGAACAGAACCGCACTCAGACAACCCCTGAAAACTAGCGAGGAGATTCACGTTACTAATAAAACACCTTTGATCAGGGAATGTGTGGCTTAGTACCCGATTACCCACCGCTACCAAAGTAAGGGCTGTTATGACCCCTTATCCGCCCGAATCGACAGAGAATGCCTAAGCGGAAGTTGGTTTATTTGGGGAGTGAACATTCCAGCAGGAAAGGCTGCTGTTTTCTCTAATACCTATTTCCTCAGTAACTGGCGCTATGACAAGGTTCCTAAGCAGGAGAATATCGGTGTAGGAGTCGTAGTCAGAGAGAATACCCTCTCCCGTACTGTAGTGCTGGAATAGAGGACCTGAAAATAGTGGAGTAGGTTTGCTGCATGGTGGTTTCTGCTCAGTATATTAAGATTTAGAAGTCACACAGGATTACAAGCTTTCCCTTCTGTGAGAGGAAACACTTAGTGCCAATAATAAGTGTCAATAAGTGTCACTCACTCACCCAGGAAGAGTATGAGAGTGAGGGAGAGCGGGAGGAGGGCCGAGAGTGGGTCCCTGACCCCAATCCAGGATAGGACGTGATGATCTGGGTAAGGAGAGGGGGACCCCAGTAGAGGGAGAAGGAGAGGGGAGAGGAGTGTGACCAGGACCGCACTGAACATCCTGAGGAGAGAGGGGTGAGGATTAAGAGTGAGGATTGAGGATTCGAGAGAGGGGTGGGGAGTGGTGATTCACTGTTTCTTGATACGGGAGTCGTGAGGATGAAGAATGAGGAATCATTGTTACGATGTGAAATTGTGATTGAGGGAAATTTGAATGATAGGTAAGGGACCAGGGGGCCATCGCATGTTTTTACTGAAAGAATGGGAGGAAAACAGGACGAGAACGTTTACCTCTGCTTGACACACGTGGGATGGTTCCTGTCGAAGGTCTGCGGCCAGATGTACATACTCATAACGAACACCAGGGCGATACCGAGTGCCGAACAAATTGCCGGAACCAACTCCACATCTAGATTGAGGAGCATGGCTGTATTCGGGATGTGGGGATTAGTATGCCCGGGCAAATGTAATATATCAAATCAGTTAGTTGCGGAATCTTGATACATTAGCAATCAACTCGTGAGATATGTTATCTTCACTTTAAAACCTAAGTAAATGGCACATTCGCAGTGAATTAATGCATCGAATCATCATCATATTTATACGCAGCATAATTATTTCAAAAACACAAAAGAAAGCAAAAGCAGATTCCAGAGTCCAGCTCTAAGCAAATCTATTCACATTTACACCCACGCACCCTTCCTTTCAAAACTGTTTCTTGATCAGTTTTTCCAATTTCTTTATCCTACTAGAGTCCTGCTCCAGCGCACTGACAGCCTGTTCGGCATCCGTGATATTAGCCGCCTTCTTGAACAACTCAATCATCTCCATTTGCTCAGCCCTTCTGAATCCCTTCATTTCCAGAACTTTCTGGAAATCAGAGATATCGCTATCCGCGAGGAGATTGATATAACTATCGACAAACGCATGTTGAGATTCTGAGGGAGCCATTACCAGTTTCAGTACCATCTCCGCTTTTACCATGCCCTGACTTACACTCTTCGTGAAGCTGGGCGTTGGTTTGCGCGCCACAGCACTCCCTATCGAGGGGAGCTGGAGGAGGACAGTTTTTAGGGAGTGGGTGTCGAGGAGAAGTTGCTCCGCTCCCACTGTACTCACGGGTTTACACTTGTAAATCTGGTTCACATACCGCGGGATGAACCCGTTCACAAACTTGAGACAGTAGTTAGTGAAGTATTTCCGGGATGTGGCGAGGAGGTCTCGGACCAGGGGCACGGTGGAGGAGACATGGGACGTGATGGAGGAAGTGTACGCGCTCTGGTCACCCACGGAGTCCAGCGTGGACCAGTTTACCTTGAGCATGGCACTGAGAGCAGGTTCACAGAGGTGGTCCAGCTGCGAGACGAGGTCTTGGAGACATTGGGATATGGTGTTAGAGAAGAGCTCCATTTCACCGGTCAGTGACACCTGCAGGAGAGAGAGAGTGGGTAAATTCGCAGGAGTGACACCTGCGAGCGAAAAGGATTAATCTGATTGGGTGAGAGAGTGTGACACCTGAATTTGGCGGGAGTGTGTGAGAGATAACTGAATTAAGCGGGAGGGGGAGGGAGTGGGGTGACTCTTATCCCATCATAATTCTCCAATCATAATTGTCCAATCATAATTCTCCAATCATACCTTTTCCCTGTACGGCTCTTGTGTTTTTTCCTGTATCTTAGTCTCGAGCTGTTGTGTGGTTTCCAAACAGTATTCTGCAGTACACAGGATTATACACGTCATCACGGTCTCTGGCATTGATACACGGTTGTTTTCTCGATCCTTCAGCAACGCAGAAATCCCTGTGTATTTGTCATGGTTGTCATCGGACATGGGGAGGTTGCCATGGGGAGGCTGACAGGAGACTAATTAGATTTTTCCCAAATATCCTATTGATTCACCTTGAAAATGGCCTCAGATTCGATCTCAGCGGCAAAAATTGGGTAAGATTGGCATTCTTGCATCTCATAATTCTTCTATGTGGTTGTTATGGTTACCTGACGACTTGTTAGGGAGACTAGGGATGAGGAGGGTGTTGTGATAGTTAGCCAGGTGCTTCCTAAACACTTCCGTCAAGTCAACGAGTGCTTGTCCCTGTGGGGAATGGGAGACGTCATGAGGCAATGAGCTAATGGAGGTAGTGAAATTGAGGGAAATGGTGACTGGTGATCATTGAGAGGTTATACCTAGGTACTCTAACAATTTTCCAATAAATACCCAGAATACAAAACATTAAGAAAAGTTGCCGCGAGATATGAAACATTTGTCATCCTTCCCCTATGATACCAATTCCATAATTTTAAGTTGAGTAGTAGTTATGGAGTACGGAAATTACCAAAACCAATCGCACGCGCGTGGGTATTCTCTCTGTCACTTCCATTTCCACGAAATAGTTAACACACTCTTTACTACACGTTTCCATCTTCTCTTTTGTGCTGTCAGTAACTCTTTCTCTCCCACTCTCTCCCTTTTCGATTACACATGATCGGTACCGACTACCATTTCCCTCTCTACGGCAAGTACATCCTCCTTGTTTGGGCAGTTTTCACCATAGTCTTTGCCCTCATCACAAACTTGGTCGTGCTTATCGCATCACTGAAGTATCATGCCATCAAATTCGACAAGGCATCCGTTACCCTACTGGAGAACATAGCACTGGCAGACGTTGCACGTGTTCTACTGGTCCTGATACCGTTCCTTGTGGATCTTACACGTGACGATCAGCTGGCTCTCAACGATTTCTATGACAACAATCCAATAGGACACGTGATTTGCGTCATGGTTGCTCATCTAAACTTCTGGTTGCCGTGCGCGTCTGTGTTCATGTCGTGTGCACTGAACATGAGCAAGTTGTACTGTCTGCTTTACCCGTTGAGAGCTATAGCGAGATCCCGAAAAGCTGGTTTCTGCCTTGCAGCAATCTCCTATCTCCCATACGTGGCCCGAATGATTGCCACAAAAATTGCTCACAATGAAGTGAACTACGAAACGTGGAAGAATGACTTCATGTGTCTGTACATCGGTAGTGAAGCAACATTCCTCGTTGACATGCTCATTGCGGTATTCATTGTCGCAATACCAGAACTTTTCCTCCTCCTCACCACCATCGGACTCATCTACTACGCTCAAAAGACTGCCCGAGGACTACAACGGCAGGGTATCGCCATCAACATCGGAGTAGCTCTCATCAACCTCATCGCATTCCTCCCATTCATTGTGTTTGTGATTTGGCGGGTTTTATCCCATAGCAACGGATCCGCTTCCTACTTTAGACTCTATATCGTCTCGGCAAGTTTCAGTTTCATCACTATCGTGGCTAATCCCGTTATCTACTACTTCACAAGTGCTAGTTTCATGGATTTTATTCAGAGGAAGTGCAGCGTGTTTTATCTAGCGGTTTCCGGGATCTCAGAGCTACCGGGGAGATCAGATCATATGAGGACAGAATCACGACAATCACTCGTATCGAGAAAACGATACTCAAGTAGATCATATTCTAGTAGACATGCTACACGCTCTGACCTATACCATCAATAAGATGGTAACCAATGGTAACGGCGGGCAACCATGGTAACGACTGGTATGTATATATGGAGAGTTGATCGGAGTAAGGGTCACGTGTCTGACGGTTTGATTGGTTGCGATGCAAGTCAATCGCTGTCAGATGATGCGGAATATTTGGGACCCTTCCTTAATAAGAAGGCTATCAATCGGACAACGTAAACCTACAATAATGCCAGGATTCAGGATATGGCTAACAACTATAACGTCTGTTTGAATTCCAATATGTGCGTGTGTTTAGAGAGCATGGCACTACAGAACTACTGAGGTACTGTTGACTACAGTCTGTCAAGGACTGCTAATATGGATGCACTATATTTCTTTACTTTTGTGGCTTCAAGCGATAATTGCCCATATTATCTTATACTAACTGTCAAGAAATTTTGATCAATCAAACTGAATTTTTTGTTCATGTTTTAAAATGACATCTGCAAAGTTTGGGACCAAAGTTTAGGAGTGTCTACAGTGTTGTTTCATGACGATCGCTTTCAATTTAAGCGAAAAACAAAGATGTATCTCACTATTTGAATGAAAATGCACGACTATTAAAGAAGCCGTGTCTCACTTACAAATCAATTACCTGCGACAGTTGGGAGCACTGCACAAGACACTTCTTGTAGAAGACAAACAGGTCGGAGCAGGAGGGGAGAAGAGGGGCGGGGTCGCCCACCTGATACACCGGCACACCCCCCTCTCTCAACTCCACCACAAACTTGTCAATCAGATCCGTCAGATTCACGTCCTGTGACTCTATATACACGTTGAGGTACTGTTCGAAACAGCTGGAAATTGCGTTGTAGAATGTGCAGGTTTCCCCTTCTTTCGCTCCTTCCTTCTCAACTCCCTTCTCCTCCCCAGCTTTCCCAGCTTCGTCTTCGGAATCAAATCTTTCCATGAGAAGCTTCTCGAACGCCTGTGTTTTCTGGACAGCAAATAACAGCAACTTCACATCTAGTTCTGTCAACCTGTTCTTCATCTGCTTCTCCAGCATTTTTCGTGTTACTTTACAAAAATCGGTGGCGATTTTGCGCGGCATATCCCAATGACCGGGGAATATTCTCGCGCAATCCTCCTCATACTCGAGAAAACACCGCTTCAACCAGGCGTACCGGCGATCACACTTGTCCAGCCACGATACATCATCATAGTCACGGAACAAAGATTTATACTCTGACAGCTGTCTGTCCACGAACCAATTCACAATGTCTTCCTTCACTCGAGGTTGTAGAGCGTCGACAACCAGACAAGCGTCAGCAAGGGACGGCTGACAATTCAACTTGCAATCGTAAAGTGAGTGAGCTTCCTCAAAATCTCCTCTTATCTGCGCGGCGAGATCTTTGAGAAGCTTGTCAAGTTTGTCCGAGAGGTCTTTGATCTGTGGAATCTCGTGATACGGGGCAAAGTGGCTCATCACATACATAACACCTTGGAGAAGCGGCGCCGCTTCATCATATCGCCTGTGTTTAGTCAAGGTGGCTAAGCTATCCACGCCACCTACTAACATATGCAGGTGGTTTAGCGTAGTGATGGATGTGGTTAGGTTGCGTTTAGCATGGTCCAGCTGCTTGATATCACTAGTTATCTCCTTAACCGTTGATTCGCTCTGTTCAGCTTTATCTCGTATCTCGGTTATTTTACTGAACAGAGTAGCGATGCTCTGTTTAGCGCTTTCCAACGCTTCTCTCCCCTCGTCGGCAGCCACTGTTTGCTCCTTTATCAGATGTCTGATGTCATTGTCTAACGTGCGTATCTTGGTGTTCATTCGTTGTACCTAGAGAAGAAGAGAGAGGGTGTCTGTAAAAATGGTTTGTCAAGTCGAAAATTGGGAAATTTTTAGTCATGCGCAGCTCCACTTATCAGCACCAACTCACCACATCATCAATATTAGACAAGCTCTGCTCAGTTGGGAATATAGTGTTGATATAGTCTATAACCGAGAAATCCTTGGAGTGGAGTGGATCATTAGAAGGAAGAAGTTCGGCAATAGCAGCTTCCACATCCGGATCAAACTCCAGTGAAATATCGCTCTCTAACTGACTGATACATTGGTCCATGCTATGGGGAATAGTCGGTGTTAATGAAAACCTTAACCTAGCTTCGGCTAGCTGTTATAGTAGGACGTGTGTTAAATACAAGTCCACGAATCGAGTAAAATATACGCGCGTGCAGCAAATGCTTGAGCTATAGGAAAGTTCTACTGCGCGCGACGCAAACCGATCTTAAATTGAGGACGGGCCCATTCCTACTGATGTATGGTAGTGATTAGCATAGAAATTAGAAATGGTAGGTGGGTGTTGTAGAGTGCGAAATCTTGACTATTGGATTTGGAGTGAGCATTTGAGGATGGATCCAAAACGCATAGACCAATTGACTTGAAATTTCGACCGTTGCTAGAGGACCATGAGGAACTCGGATTGCCAAAATTTCATGTAAATCCGATAATCCGTGCCAAAGTTAAGGGCCGACATAACCCCTTATCTGCGAATTGTAGAAATATTAAGATGTATAATAGATGGAGTATAGAAAATCGGAGAAGGCGCATAGATTTTGTCTGAGAGAATATGGACGGAAAATAATGAAACAACCATAACGAACTCCAATAAACGGTGTGAATAATAAATTACAACCTAGGAAACATCATCTTCATCAGTCATCACCACTCATCGTCATCTTTCTCTGCTGACCTATCCCTCATCAATTTGATGTCTTGAGACTTGTTGACTTTCTTAACAGAGGGCGCTTTGCGTGCCTCCTCCATTACCTCAGGTAGAATCGAATCCACAATGTGTACATCGTCAATACCGTCCGAGTAAAGAGCTACACGTTCCTTGAAGTGCTCTGAAAACAAAGATAGTGACAGTGAAACAATTAGAATGTATAGTGTGTAAAACAATTATATTGTATAGTATATACGGTTTGAGTGTACTTTAATTGTGTTTTGACAGTGAATCATGGTTGTTTACATAGAGCATCATGTACAGTGTACACAATGTTAAATGACACATCAATCTTACCCTCTGGATTGATGTATAGCGTCTCATCAGGCACATCAAACAGTACGTTAGACCCGGCTATACCCTTGTACGTCCGCTGACAATCCTCTAGCCAGATCTGAGCGCCTTCCTTCGACATTTCCTTGAACGGAGACATAAACACTCCCAGAGGTGCACCTGTGAAGAACAGGCGTGAATGTGAATCGTCGAATTTTAGGTATTTGCAAAGGTTGAATAGCAAGTAATTCGGCTGAAGAAGAGACTAATTTGACATGATCTCAGGTTACGATAAAACAACAAACCTTCGAACTCATCCCCTCGCTCTTCTCTCCTCAACACCCAATACCATCTCTGAACCCTCCCCACCCAGATAGAATGGGGTCCCGTCAACTTCATATTATCATCCGGAACTTGGAGTCGAGCCAAATCTTCCTGCGTACGTGACATGATCGCATGACCGACGTACTCGCCGAACGTGTTCATGAACGGTCGTATCGTGCACCGCTGATCCATCGTCCTTTCGGCGATATACTCCGCCATTTCCTCGTGTTTTGCCGCCAACTCCGCAAAGTTATACGTCCCGTCTGGGAGCGGGTATGGATTGTGTTTCCTGAACACGTGGTGAAACCACGCCCACCTCCTCACGTACATGGTGAGCTGGTGTCTCTCGCCAAATACCCGCACAACATTACGATAGAGTTTGTACGTGGGTTTTACACGGCGGGTTTGCCCGATGTGGACCAGATCCCGCGCAGTTCTATAACCCGCACTGGGTTTAGGGAGGAAGGAGGAAATGAGCCCGGATGTCTGGTACATGTAGGGCGGGAAACACTCGAATAACATCTCGTACAGCTCCACGTTGTCGATAATGTCAAACTCGTACATTCGCAGGATACACCAGTTGACAAACTGGGCATGGTCCGTTTTGAGGCGAGGTTGTTTGTCTTTGTACAGTTCGATAGCTGCTTTCAGGGCAGCGATCTGAGGGGGGGGGGCAGTCGATGAGAGAGGGGATTAGCAATTGAAGAGGATGATGTGATTGGGAGAAAATCTCCACCTTACCTTCTTTTCATTTTCAGTAGATCCATCGTCATCAGTGAGTGTAATCTTGAACTGATCATTGTAGATTCTATCATCAAACATTGTCAATCCCCTGTGCGAGAGGATTGTTGTATATATTGTTGTATTGTAGGATTGGTTGTATCATTAAATTTTCATAACAAGTATGTTGTGTACATGGTACACTGTGTTTTCTTTTCTCATCACAATTGGAATCAGAACACTGCCAAATTTCATACAATTGTACAATGCTCAATGTACACAAACTTGTTTTCAGCTTTATTGTGGAAATCATCTCGAATCTTCTGTTGCCAGGAGACAAAATCCTCTTGCTGCTCGTGAAAGATGCGGAACTTCTTCGGTTTTTTTCGGGACATGCATCGCTGGGGAGGCCTAACATCTTGTATACCTGTGTGAGGAAGAGAGGGTGGAATAATCGGGAAGGAAAGGGGAATCGGAATGCGAGATTTCAGCTAACTTAGTTCAATACCTACGGAAAAGGGATTCGTTATGAAACTCACACTTGTTGAAGGCAACTCTGTTACACAGTGACGCTGCTCTACTGCATGACACTCTTATCATGGATATTAGTGATCTTCACAATTATGTTTATTGTTTACACGATGATCTATAACAGTAATCCTCACTTATTTTCAGTGATAACAGACATGTTGGATCTAGGAAATTGGGAGGTTATTATTATCGAGTTATTTAGATAAGTGTAACCTCGTTACATGTGACCAAAACATCCAAGAAGTTAAGCAATAAGCACGTGGGAGACCTCAGCATAATGAAACTCTGATGATAACAATCCGTAAACTATAGAACAACAAGGAAATCAACGATATAATGACCGGGAAATAACTCAAAACTTTCGTTAATAACCACTCTACGTAACTACAAGAAACAAGTCAAACGGAACAAACGATAAGATAACTCAATATACTCAACAAATAATCCTGAACAATACACACATACTCCCTAGAGTTCCTACTCCTATGAACTCAACTCTGAATCTCGGCAATCTTATCGACTACACCACTCAACTGGGGGATATTCCTAAAGATCGCCACATTCTTATCCATCGCAGCGCACAGATCCGCTATCTGTCTACTCCGTATCATGAGCATGTACAGTGATTTGAGCAGGAGTTCAACCCTCTCTATCTCACTGTCAGGAGAGGATGGAGTGAGAGTGTTGGAGTCGGGGAGGGAGAAGATCAGAGCACTTCCCAGCTCCATGACCTGATCCTCCGTCAGTGTGCTTCCCGACAGATTGTACACTATCCTGATCACGTGTTCGATCACGTGACAGTCAAATGTGAGGAATTGATCACGTGTTCGATCATGTGAAATTCAAATTAAGGGAGGTTGTGTTTAGGTGAGGAAAGAGGGGTGAATTGTGGGGAAGTGGGTGGGAAATCGCGACACATGATGCTTGTAAACTTTCGATCATGTGAGCATTGCTTCAAATGTGTATGAGCGAGAGAGGTTAGAGGAGTGATTATTGAGCGGTGAATTGTTTTACCTTGTTATGGTGATGCTGGCATCCACAAGAGTCGACATGACGATCTTGTTTGTGATACAGCTGATTACTTCCGCATCACATCTGTTACACTGGTTAAAACCTGGAATACAGTGACATATGTTAGGTTAAAGGCCACCAGGCGAGAAGCTCCTCAAGGAAACGAGATAGGGCCAAAATTCGACCGGGAATCGATTCAGCGTCCAAAAATACATGGGAATGCGTAGTATTCGCTCAAAAATGGGACAAAAAATTTTCTTCGATTTTCTGATATGAGTATCGATAAAAATGAAATGAGTGACTCCACACTTTTATACTACGATTTCGAGGCTCTCAGATGAGAACTTTGCTGGTACAGATGACACTATTTTCCCACCAAATCATCTCTCCTACTCTCATACTACGAGTATCAATCCTCCTTATGATCATTCGAAGTTCATACTCGCCATGAAGCCACGCCCAAATGACGATTTCTTACCTGTGGGAAGCAAACACAGCAAAAACGCGAAAATCAATGGGACACACCGAGACCGCAAAAGGGTCAAAAATTATTTTACAGGGGGCATACTAGTAATAGGTGTTCCTGGCCTATTTTTTGACGTAGAATTCAAATCCGGCGGAATTTTTGAGCTAGCTCTTCGAGAAAATCTTAATTTATTCTCAGATGTTAGGCAAGAAGACACGTGACGAACAGCTCCTCAAGGAAGCGAGATAGGGCCAAAATTCGACCAAGAATCGATTCAGCGTCCAAAAATACATGGGAATGCGTAGTAATTGCATGAAAATGGGACGAAAAAATTTCTTCGATTTTCTGATATGAGTATCGATAAAAATGAAACGAGTGACTTCACACTTTTATACTACGATTTCGAGGGTCTCAAATGAGGACTTAACTGGCACTGACGACATTATTTTTCCACCAAATCATCTCTCCTACTCTCACACTACGAGTATCAACCCTCCTTATGATCATT
>CAMPET010000354.1:5065-15621 GCA_946803715.1 Beroe ovata
TTACCACACCACTAATCACACCACGTCACCACACCACTGATCACACCCCGTTACCACACCACTGATAACACCACGTTACCACACCACGTTAATCACACCACGTTACCACCCGGCAGGTAATCATAGCAGTGGCAGATAGAAAGAGAGAACATGTCCCGTTTAGACAGAGCAAGCTGACACACGTGCTCAAGGATTCTATTGGTGGGAACTGTAATACTGTCATGGTTGCCAATATCTGGGGAGAGGCAGCACAGCTAGAGGAAACGGTAATTGTCATCCTGTCTTGAGATCTGTAACGGTTAAACTACCGGTGAACTAGGTAATTCCTACCCGCTCTGAGAAACCTCATTCTTTCAGATATCAACCCTGAGATTTGGTACTAGGATGATGTGCGTTTCCAATGAACCGATGCAGAATGTTCACTTTGACCCTGCTGTAAGCACTGATCATTCTCTCATTATATACAGCAGTTCATTATTGTATGCCCGGTTATGAGATAGCATTGTCCGGAAACGATAATCGATATCCATTATCTCATTATCCAAGCAAATTCACTCACTATCATACTGTATACCGCCCGTATACCTCTTTTTACTCTGGTGTTGTTCGTATCTTACTCTGATATATTGCGAGGTTTGTTGTACTAGGATATCATGCTTCACGATCTTGCCCCAATACTTGTCTCGAAAGTGATACATGACTATGATGTGAGTGCTAATATGTTGGTGTTAGTCATACTTCAATGAATCGAAACCATTTCAATGTCTCATTGTTGGTCGATCACTTCTTAGCATTCGGTTTAGCTTGTATTGGCTGTTGAACAGCCAATTATGTTTCCATGACAGTTTATAGCTATCCTNGCGCGCGCGGCTTGCATCAGCGGTCTAGCATCGCCAGACAAGCGCCAAGCACGCGCGAAACGAAATTCTCGACAGGGGCTATAACGGCATATAATAACACGGACAGTCGAACAACAAGACCGGGATATAAAACATCGCATCTGGCATTGACATGGACATAGCTTGGAGCGCAATGGCGAAGCAATCAGCAAGCCGCTTGTAGGATCCCCCGATCCCATCTTACCCTTGCTGCGCTGGCGGGATTTTATCGGTTATCCCTGGGCAAGGGCGGAATGAAAATTGCGCGCACCGACGGTAGGGTAAAATCCTACAAGCGAGCCACAAAATGCAAAACGGCGAGGCGCGAGCCTGTTTCGGCTTTCGATGAAGGCGCGCGCGCCGCGCGCGAGAAACAGAGGTCAGATAAAATCTGACAATGACACGGTATATCATCGATAGACAAGCAATGATGCTGAACACTCGATTTGAGATTGATGCGAATGTTTGCACCTAGACTGAATTCGGACCGACCAAATACAAATACAATCACAAATACAATGAAAATAGAAAGTACACTATTCCAGTAACATGCTGAAGTGGATGATGATATTATTATCTACCTTGCTTGCTGTAAATGATGTGGTTGCATGATAACTCAACCTGATTTTATTGCTTCATATCATGAGATGAATGTGTCGCAACTCATTCAAACTGGAACCACTACAAGTCTCTCAATGAATTTATATTATTTAATATTGAATCCTAAGCACTCTCCAAAATGCCTGACACACATAGCAAAATTTTGCTTTTTTGAGGTAGCAGAAATCTAATGTCAAATTTCATCCGAAGTTTCAGGACCTTGCTTTTTCAGGAGAGGTCAAAGGTACCATGGCTGAGTGTTAGGGTATGGGTTGGAGTAACTGTCAGGGTGAGATTTTAGGCAACTGTTATGGTAAGGGTAGGTTTTCATGTTAGTGGTATATACAGGATAAGGGTCTATAACCTAGTCACCTAACATGGTTATTAATTGCCCTATTTTTGATTGCCTTAACCTGCACTTTGCTGATTATCAGATTTTGTAAGTGAGGTTCTGCTTCCATTTGATATCAGAATTCTGCTACCAAAATCATGCAGAGATAGCAGGACTCTGCAATGTTTGTTGGGCTATTTGGAGGCTGCTAAATCATAATTCATCGGTTATCTATTTGTTCAATTGGCACGAGAGCTGAGTGGTGAAGTTGATTATATGTTCCTGATCATTCATTCACAAAGTTGTCAATATTTAGTGAAGAAGAAACTAGTTCATATGATTCATTATAAAGAGTCTTGAGAGATGGTAAGTGATTTTTTCATGTTTAATGAACATGGCACTGCTGACCTATGAAAGTAATATGCTTATTTTGATTATCTTTCAGGTAAGCAGTGGAACAATCAAAGAAGACACTAATTTTGATGTACAATCTGATGTTAGCAAAATTCGTGCTGCTCTTAAGGAGGGTATAGGTATGTTTCCACAACAAACAATAGATAGTGTACAGTGCATTTTCCATGGTGGAAGACTTAGCAATTTATGCTGGTGTCCATGAAACAATATTATACAACATTCAACAGTAACCCAATGAAAATGCAACAGTTCAACAAGCACCCAAGTCCCAAAATTGAGACGACACAATAACACAACATTAATGCAGAAATTACAGCACTATAATGAAACAGTCTGTTTTTCCTGCAAGCAATAGTAGAATTAAGACCACATTAATGCATGTTGCAACAAGCAACCAGGGAAAAAACAAGAATGCCTTATGTAGTTCCAAGCTTGGAATCACATGTTAGGAGAGGAACTGGCTGGATTATCTTGACCCTACTCTGTAACTGCAATCGTAATCCTAACATGAAATTTAGCCATTCTCAACAGCTAGTGGCTGCAATTCCTGCCCTTACAGTGTTATAAGTTTTTAGGTAAGCACAGGCAATAGTGTAACCAGGGATGCCACGAATATACGTTAAGGAACTAGCCCCAATCAGAGAAAAAGTAGCTGCAGCCCCCAACATACTGCTACATAATACATATTCCTCTCATTGAGCAATGGGTCACTGGACTGGGGCACCCTGTGCACAAAAGTTGAGCAGGAGTTCTTCTCCATCATAGTCATGCATCCCTGAAATAGGGCTCCCCATTCCGATCCTACAATATCGTGGACCTCTCCTGGACCATCCAGCAGTTGTAGTAGACTGTTGTAGTAGTCGTTTCAGAACCTGAGCCGATACATGGGCTCAATGTTTGCCTTGTCAAAACTTGAGAGTAGGCCGGAATAATAACACAACTCATTTCCTCAGGTCAGTGTACCACAATGGAGAATACAATTGCTCAGATATTGGTGCAAAGATCGAACAATCAGAGACAAGTCATAGACCAACAGTATCGATCTGAATTCAACACTGTATGTAGTGAGTTGGAAGATATGTATTACTNTGTGTATTTAAAATGCCTTGATTCCTTACACCTGCTCTGTAAACTTGTTCTTTCAAGTGTAAAAACAAAAATGTTCAGAAATGCCCCTGCAAATATTTTGTGGGGCAAATCTGAACAAAACTCAAAATATCTAGAAAATGAATAAAACATTCAAAATTTTGGCCGTTCAATTGTGTTGTACACCAAAAAAGGAGTTGTGGAATTTTGGGGTAGGAGTTTTCAACCTTTTTGGTGTGACCGTGCTCATGGCATTTAGGTCAACTTGTTCCATAATGCCCCCACCCACTTATCACAATACTTAACAGTAATGAATGCTGATTATATTTAAGATATCTGAGATGAATCGGAAGAAGCAAGGATTATGATTGATGACAAGCAAAGCTCTGAGTGAAAGCATGTCACGACGGGAAGTGATGAGGGGAGAGAAGTTGGATAAGGAAAAGCCATACACACCAACACATATTCGTTGACTCTGTCGACAGATGTGCTCTTCAGTCTGCCTGAAACTGTGAAATTATGCAATATGTACCACTGATAATATACCAAGTCAAGAAACGTCGAGTATTGAACAATCACCTTGAAACCAAGATTTGTAGCACTGATGAAGTTGAAGGGTTGATGTTTCTTTAAGGACATCCATCTCTCTCATCTGTGTTCCTGTGTCTTGGATAGGGACTGAGGAGGAGGGGAGAATTAGTTGATGAGGGACTGACGGAGGGGCAATGTTAGATGAGGAGGGAGGGCCAGGGGAGAATATGTTTGAGGAGAGAGGGGAGAAATGGGATAGGGAAGGAGGGGAGAAGTTCTGAAGTTTGATGAGGAGAGAGGGGAAGAGCTGAATGAGGAGAGAGGGTAGAAGTTCTGAAGTTGGATGAGGAGGGGGAGAGGAGAGAGGGGAGAAGTTGGATGAGGATACTGGGGAGAAGCGGGATGAGACATGTTAGATGAGGAGGGAGGGGAGATATCATCTGTGTTTCTGTGTCTTGGATAGGGACTGAGGAGGAGGGGAGAATTAGTTGATGAGGGACTGACGGATGTGACATGTTAGATGAAGAGGGAGGGGAGATGTTAGATGAGGAGGGAGGGGGAGTTTGATGAGGAGAGAGGGAGCTAGGGAAAAGCTGGATGATGAGAGAGGAGAGAAGCTCTGACATTGGATGAGGAAAGAGGGGGAGCTGAAGGAGGAGAGAGGGGAGAAGTTGGATAAGAAGAGAGGGGAGAAGTTCTGAAGTTGGATAATGAGAGATGTAGGGAGCTAGATGAGGAGAGAGGGGAGAAGTTGGCTGAGGAGAGAGGGGTTAGTTCTGAAGATGGATGAGGAGTGAAGGGAAATGTTGGTCGAGGAGGAAGGGAAAAGCTCCGAAATCAAATGGGTTAACAGTGGAGAGGTTGAATGAAAGAGGGGAGAATTTGGTGGAGGAGAGAGGGTAAAGTGGGATGAGGAGGAAGAGGGGAAGTTCTGAGTCCATGTAGGCATTTGGAATTCAATTAAAATGCGGTTTTGGTAAAACAAATCAGCAAATTTATCAGCAAATAAGTCACACAATGAAATCTGATCGTACTCGTAGTAGTATGCAAGTGAAAAGTCCCCAGGGGAGCCATCACGCCTCAAACTGGCATTAAACGTCGCTCAAAGATGATGATCACATAGTCTGAGAAAAAATCTTTTTGAATACCTCACATAAAGATTTTTTGAAACGAGGAGTCAGCAGTCGAATATTCGAATAGTCATGATGGGTCTAAATTGTCAAGAAAATTGACCAATGTTTTTCACAACTCGATCTTGGTTGTGTCAAAAATAAGTAAATATGTACATTAGCCAGTAAATACGGCGGCATGCAGCACCTAACCCCACCAATCCTGCCAATTCCTGCCTAATCCCACATATGCCGATGCGAGATAAGGCGGGGTTAGACGGAAATTGGCGAGGCTATAAACTGTGCCTCGTGGTATATGTGAAGCAACACTCGAATCAAGAACTCCGTTACAGTTTGGACAGTAGCTCTTTTACTGTATGACTTAACTCAATACATACAAATATTACTGCTTACTTTTCGACTGTTGCGCCTTGCCTGTTGTGTTTCAGTCTTGTAGTCTTATTCAATAGTCTTATTCGATAGACTTAGAATATAAACAGTCAATTATCATAAAAATGTTTATTTCCCCAACATCAGATAGGTACATCTGCATGGAAACCTCACGATCATGGCGATAAGACTGCTTCATCTAATGTTCTTCATCTGAAAAATAACTCTCGTAGTAATGAAGTCAACATCTATCTCGACTTTGAATATATTATTTGAATCTGTTGCCCAAAGGAACAACGAAGAAAAGAAAAAATTATTCATTTTTAAAAAGTGGCCATAGATTACCTCATTTTGAATGCCTCAGGATAGGATTAACGTAATTAAAGTAATAGTGCAGCTGCGTCCTTGTTTTGTCTCTGCTGCTTACGGGATCTTGAACTGGATTCACAGCTAGACTGTGACCGAATGTTTCTTGTGGAACGCTCTCGATCAGCTTCAATCTGATAGATAAAATTTGTCACGCTACAAGCTACCAAAATGGTTTCATAAAAACGCACAGTTCTATTGTCATTCATCACTGTACTGAGTACTCGGATCTCGGTAATAGAAAGCATGGAAACAATTGAAATTATTAGCTTATTTGTGAGCAGATTCGTGAGTTCCAAAGGCATGTAGGTACTCCAATTGTTGCTCTAGATGACCTAAAAGACATAGAAACACTAAGAATTAAGATCGGATCACTTCAGAAGTCTGAGAGAGTTTCTTGTAAAAGTGGAGCAAACTTGCCGCAAAATGGGGAAAATGGAACAAACTTGCCGCAATGTGGGGGCAAGCGGTAGAGGCCATTGCTGGACTTCAAATGAGTTTCTAATGGTCCCAATGTCTTGTAGAGGGATTGAATTTATGGGAATGATGTCTTTTGTGGGTCCATTGGCCTACTGGGTGCCACCAGATGGCCACCAAGGCCACCCTTTAGCGCCACCCTTTAGCGCAATTTCCGCTTATTTGCGAGCAGATTCGTGAGTTCCAAAGGCATGTAGGTACTCAAAATGTTGCTCTAGATGACCTAGAAGACATAGGAACACTAAGAATTCAGATCGGATCACTTCAGAAGGTCTGAGAGAGTTTCTTGTAAAAGTGGAACAAACTTGCCGCAAAACGGGGAACACCTAAATTGTCACACCTCACACTCATGGTGACACCAGTAACACCTTTACTGTCACAATTTACACCAGTGGCACTAGCATTGATACTTGAAATCTCTTCCCTAGATAATTAAGTTCCATGTCATCCCGCAACCTCTCACGGTACTGTCTCTGTTTACCTGCGGTTACTGCCTTTCTCACAGCATCGAGCTCGTTCTGCAGTGGTCGTTTGGGACGACTCTCCTGAGGTTCTTGCTCCTCTTCACTCTCCATATGAACTTCGAATAGTACTGAATATATACCTTCTTCTTTTGTGGTCACCGGTTTCTGGTCTCAGTAGAATCTGAAACCCTTTCGCCGGGTCCCCAGAGGCCAACACCTGCTAGTCAACCCCAAGGACTCCCAAATATATACCAAAATAATATTAAACATAGGATAAGACTGCAACTAGACACCTGCAACTATATACCTTTATAGTGTGAGCTGACTGACACTCCATCAAGATGATATGGTATTTGGAATAAACTATCATCGATATTACTCACACTCTCTTTCTCCTCATCTGAATCAGGCAGAACATACTCATCTAACTCATCCCTCATTTCCTCCAAATTTTT
This sequence comes from Beroe ovata, assembly GCA_946803715.1. Classification (NCBI taxonomy): domain Eukaryota; kingdom Metazoa; phylum Ctenophora; class Nuda; order Beroida; family Beroidae; genus Beroe; species Beroe ovata. Next base: position 12,167 of record CAMPET010000354.1, read on the forward strand.
CACCCCCCGACAAACTGGTGAACTACTACTAGTGGCAACAGTGACAGCACGGGGAACCGACCTGATGTTGTTTCTGGTGTTCACTCGCTGTCTCCTCAGCTCACTCATCAGCTGACCCCGCCGCTGCAGCTCTTCTTCTGACAAAAACCCACTATACAACAACAGTGATGGAATGTTCGAGGGGATTTAAGAGTGCCCATGTTGGAAAAAAAAGACTTAGCTACGATGCAGGTTTTCAATTGTAGCTCGACTTGGCAAATATTGCACTCTCTAGCCAGGACCTCACGCCTAGGCCATGGTGTTCTGAAAATGTGGCAGTACAGATAAAGGATGGAGGATATCATACTGCGTGGATCATGGCTAGAGTAGTCAACGATGTCATGAACACACAACGTTCACTTGCCGGGATAATAATGATTGAATATGGCCTTACTATCATCTACTGTGGGGTGTGATACGGTAGAGGAAAGGCCACAGACAATAGATGTTGAATCGACAGGACCTATGTTGTCACATACAACCCAACCTTCTTCCCGTTCAATGAGCACAATGTTCCAAGATTATGTTCCGGTGTTATTGATCATATTGAATTCGAACAAATTGGCTGGTTTCTCTTCTCAGTGAAGGACGCACAAGAATTCCTAAGAGTAAATGTAATTTTGTAAATGCAAATTTGTTCCACTTTCGGGGAAAGTGGTTGTGTGAACAGCAAGCATTGAGCGCTGGCGCGAACATCATTTCCATGGATAGTCGTAGGTATTGTGTGCAGGCACTCGAAAAGCACACTGCGCGACGCGCAAAAGGTTACGGTGCGCGGCTAATAGAGGTGAAAACACCACGGTTAGATAGAGTAAGGTTACAAGTTGGTGTGGGTAAGATGCCTTGGGGTTAGGGCTAGGGTTAGGGTTGGGTTTAGGGTTAGTGTTAGGGTTGGGTTGAGTGTAAGGGTTAGGGCTTGTCAGAGTTATGGGTTATGGTTGGGGTTAGGTTTAGGGNAATGTCTTGTAGAGGGATTGAATTTATGGGAATGATGTCTTTTGTGGGTCCATTGGCCTTCTGGGTGCCACCAGATAGCCACCAAGACCACCCTTTAGCGCAACCCTATTCCCCTTATTGACCATATGTAGGTTGATGACCTATATTGTATCACTTTAGAGGGTTTTCGGAAGAGTGGAACAAACTTGGGCCAGTGGGAACGACAGCACTAGGTTGAAATTGAGCCCAATTGCACCNAGAGGGATTGAATTTATGGGAATGATGTCTTTTGAGGTCTATTGGCCTTCTGGGTGCCACCAGATAGCCACCAAGGCCACCATTTAGCGCAACCCTATTTCCGCTTATTTGCGAGCAGACTCGTGAGTTGCAAAGGCATGTAGGTACTCAAATTGTTGCTCTAGATGGCCTAGAAGACTTAGAAACACTAAGAATTAAGATCAGATCACTTCAGAAGGTCTGAGAGAGTTTCTTGTAAAAGTGGAACAAACTTGCCGCAAAACGGGGAAAATGGAACAAACTTGCCGCAATTTGGGGGCAAGCGGTAGAGGCCATTGTTGGACTTCAATTGAGTTTCTAATGGTCCCAATGTCTTGTAGAGGGATTGAATTTATGGGAATGATGTCTTTTGAGGGTCCATTGGCCTTCTGGGTGCCACCAGATAGCCACCAAGGCCACCCTTTAGTGCAACCCTATTTCCGCTTATTTGCGAGCAGATTCGTGAGTTCCAAAGGCATGCAGGTACTCAAATTGTTGCTCTAGATGACCTAGAAGACATAGGAACACTAAGAATCGAGGTCGGATCACTTCAGAAGTTCTGAGAGAGTTTCTTGTAAAAGTGGAACATACTTGCTGCAAAATGGGGAAAATGGAATAAACTTGCCGCAAATTGGGGGCAAGCGGTAGAGGCCATTGTTGGACTTCAAATGAGTTTCTAATGGTCCCAATGTCTTGTAGAGGGATTGAATTTATGGGAATGATGTCTTTTGAGGGTCCATTGGCCTTCTGGGTGCCACCAGATAGCCACCAAGGCCACCCTTTAGTGCAACCCTATTTCCGCTTATTTGCGAGCAGATTCGTGAGTTCCAAAGGCATGCAGGTACTCAAATTGTTGCTCTAGATGACCTAGAAGACATAGGAACACTAAGAATCGAGGTCGGATCACTTCAGAAGTTCTGAGAGAGTTTCTTGTAAAAGTGGAACATACTTGCTGCAAAATGGGGAAAATGGAATAAACTTGCCGCAAATTGGGGGCAAGCGGTAGAGGCCATTGTTGGACTTCAAATGAGTTTCTAATGGTCCCAATGTCTTGTAGAGGGATTGAATTTATGGGAATGATGTCTTTTGAGGGTCCATTGGCCTTCTGGGTGCCACCAGATAGCCACCAAGACCACCCTTCAGCGCAACCCTATTCCCCTTATTGACCGCTTGTAGGTAGATGACCTAGATTGGATCACTTCAGAGGGTTTTCGGAAGAGTGGAACAAACTTGGGCCTGTGGGAACGAAAGCACTAGGTTGAAATTGAGCCCAATTGCACCCAACTTACGCCCAATTCGTGCCCAAATTGCCAACAAGGGACCGTTCACATATTACCTACGTAATCAGCCGAGGAGGGAGGGGGTTTCCAAATGATTACGCTTGATTACGGAGGGGGGAGGGGGGTATTGACCTTGATTACGTAATCAATACATTTTCAGAATTCTTGGCCCTCGACGCCTGTCAGACTGTAAGGCAAAAGTTTGACATGCATCATTTCCTCTGATTAGGCTTACATTATGTGTGTATACCTCTGGCGGATCACGTGGTATATCATGGTTGTGATTATCAAATCACGTGACACTTCAGCCGTGTGTAATGACCTCATTAAGCACTGGTTTGAAACAAGTTAAAACCACGTGGCTGAATATAACTGGCTGTATACAGGTTAGCACTCACTGTGCTCCCCTCTACCTAGCGTATACTCACTGTATAGGGACCGTCCACATATTACGTAATCAAAATTTCGGCATTTTTTACCCCCCTCCCCCCCTTCCGTTATCATCCGTAATCATGGCTTAAACCCCCCTCTCAGAAGGGAAATATTACGTAATCACGGGCCCAACCCCCCCCCCTTCTGACGGAAAGTCTGAAAGGGACAAAGGAATATGATATTTGTATAGAGCTAGAGCCTTCTCCGGTGGATAACAAGCTAGATGGGGGACGGGGCAAAATGACTTTGGACTTGCTCTGCTGTCTGCTAGTGTTTAGATCCCTAGGTCGAGGGGCAACCTACAACATTTTGATCCAGGACTCGACAGACATGCCTGTAGGGTGTTCACAGACTTGCTTACACTCGCCCTATAGGCTGCTTTCTGCTTTGATTGCGTCGTATGCCGAGCATACGCTCAGTAGAAGGGAGCACAGTGAGTGCTAGCGATATACAGTGAGTATACGCTGACTAGAAGGGAGCACAGTGAGTGCT
>CAMPET010000354.1:15913-44226 GCA_946803715.1 Beroe ovata
CCCTCTCTCCTCATCCAACTTCACCCCTCTCTCCTCATTCGGCTCCCCCTCTCTCATCATCCAACTTCTCCCCTCCCTCCTTATCCATCTTCAGATCTTCTCCCCTCCCTCCTCAAACAAATTCTCCTCTCCCTCCTCATCTAACATCTCCCCTCCGTCAGTCCCTTAGCAACTAATTCTTATTTCTCCCCTCCTCCTCAGTCCCTATCCAAAACACAGGAAGACAGATGAGAGAGATGGACGTGCTTAAAGAAACTTTAACCCTTTATCACGTGTGCTACAAATTTTGGTTTCAAGGTAATTGTTCAATATTCGATGTTTCTTGGCTTGTTTTACATTCTTGTGATTATTGCATAATTTCAGAGTTTCAGGCAGACCGAAGAGCACATCTGTGGACAGAGTCAACGAATGTGTGTTGCTGTGTATGGCTTTTCCTTATCCGACTTCTCTCCCCTCATCAACTCCCGTCGTGACATGCTTTCACTCAGAGCTTTGCTTGTCATCAATCATATTCCTTGCTTCTTCTGATTCGTTTCGGATATTTAGAATAGTATCATGATTCATATCTGTTAAGTATTGTGATAAGTATGTCAAGTATTGTGTGGATTCAATGTAAGTTATTTATTGAAATGAGAAGAAACTCCTGCCCTCCCTTCTGATCCAACATTTCCCCAGTCCCCTTCTCTCTCTTCCAACTTCCCTTAACTCCTTTGCTAACTTCTCCACTAGTCCCCTCCCGCCCTCCTTAACCCTTCCCGATGTGTTTTATTGCTTCCTGCCTACAACTCCGACATTTCACAATCCATGTTCACCATGATTTTCATGAAAAATTTTCCATTCCAGACAGCTCGCTCCGCAGCGCTTAACGAATGACAAAATCATGAATAAAGCATTCATTGCAAGCATTTACTTCGTCAGAAACGGCTTATGTCACACTTTATACCAATTTAAGGCGGGAATCGGCATTTATTTCATAATTCAGGAGCATCAGATAAACATTCTTTCAAGAAAAGCAATTCCTGACTTCATCTGAGTGAGATCTCATGTCTCTTTGGTGCTTAGATTCGCGCGAAGGTGGAGAATTGCGCGTGTTAACTTCTTACGTTGTTTTACGACGAATTTTGAAAAACCTTCCTCTCTTTGAGGCCAAAAATGACAAAGTTCCGCGGTTGTCCGCGGCACGGGCCCGATTGGGATTTGTTCCCAAGAGGTTAAACTAACATCTAGTGAAAGTCCCATCGCGGGACCTCGTGGCGCTCAAAAGTTATGGCATCACCAAAATACCCAAAGTTTGGCTCATAAGGAAGCAGGTGAAATGTCGGAGTTTCAGGAAATGAAACATACTGTGGGAATCTATAGACATTCAAGTAGCAGAATAACCGCACTTCAGCCAGTTTAATCAGAAATTAGATGGTTTAATATGCCGTGGAAGTGAGGGCACTTTTCAAATCTGCGCGCAATCAGAAATCCACCTAGTTCCGCGTAGCCCAAAACTGGCCTATAGTGCCCTGCTGAGAATTTAATTGCGTTTTGCGCGCGGCGCGCAAACTTGTGCACACGTTGCGCGCCCCTGTTCTACTCAGTGAATTGAAAAGTCGTAGTCCAAACCACGGAGACGCGCAGCGCGCGCGGAGTATTTGGGTCACGCAGCGCGGGAACACGCAAACTTATTCTCAAACTTATTCTCAAGCTTCGCGGCTTTTATCAGCGGTCTAGCTCTAGCATGATCGCATCGCCATCGCCATCCATTCGCCATGCCAGACAACTTCGCAGTGCTTCTTGCTATACGCAGCACGCGCGCTTTTATTAGTCAGTCTGTCATGTTTTTATAAGTTTTTTTTGCGCGCGCGAGACCAGAGGAAACATGGATTTTTTTAAAATTTGATGATGATCAATACATATAATAATTATTTGCATTTTGCAATAATTAGATCTATTTTTTGTGATATGATGAAATTCATCAATTATATACTTCAAGATAATCGATATGGTATGATACAAACTCTAGCTCCACTACTACCCTTGCTCAATGACTCTTTGAAAAGGGGCGCTTTGAATCAGTTTTAATTTTGTTTATTTACACCAACAGGCCTGTGATGAAATCTTATTGACAAGTTTCTCTATTATCATCATGGTTTCCTCACACCTTAAACATCAATAGTCAATAGTCATTCTGATTCTTGACCGGATTTGAACATATCAATATGTATTCAATGTGTTTCAGCTGGTGCAGTTCAAGGCAGCGATCCAGAAGGTATTCAGTGCCCTCAATTAGTCTGTCATGAATCTTGGCACTGTTATCCTTACTACTAACAAGAATCATTTGGACACTTATGTGGGGGAAAGGGATGAATTTGCTATCCCTGTTGAGAGAGGGATTATGACATGTCAGTTGAAGTATAATACTTTGAATAACATAGAAGATGTCAATTTTTCTGTTTCAAATGTTGAAGCAAATGTTGTCAATGCAAAGCTTCTTAACTGTTGGAACTACTCTACTAAACAGGATATTGTGCTCATTTCCTCTGATGGAATTGAAAAGATAGATGGCGTTGCTCACACCCCTTATCATTACAAGCCGTCAAACTTTCCTGTCTTAGCTTGTTATTGTTTAGATGGTTATGTTCTCACTGTTTCATGTAAGTCATATACTATTTGCAATCTTGAGACTCTAATTCAGAAGACAAGACCAATCACTGAAATAAAGAAGTGTACAGCTACTATAGCTGGTTGGAAATGCAAATCAGCTTCTGAAGATGTCACATTTGACAATCTTCATATTTTGATATGCGATGGAAACACTGTTTACCACTACTATGGTGAGAGTTCTTCTGTAGTTGATACTGGAAGGGTTTTAGCTTTTTGCCAAACTGACTATGGTTTCCTTGGTGCTTTTGAGACTAATTGGAGACTAAGTCCCTTACATTTATTTGGAGATGGACCTATCAATATAGAAAATCTCGAATTACCCACCCAAACCAGTAACATATCAAATGAAGCTCGACTTCAACTGTTCAATTGGAATATGTCTCCTATTGATGACAAATCTTTACCAAGTCATAATGAACCCACATTGCTTATACATAAACAAAAAGTGGTTTGTGTTTCAGGATTTTACAAGCATGTTATCAGTATGTTTGTTTTGAACAATGGAACAATCAATCATTTGAAGGATATTTCAATTGGGTTGGAGTATAGAATTGCTGGACTGAATTTTCACCAATCTGATCTGCTANTGCTCATTTCAAGGTGAATGTACCAGACTCTGCTAGAGTATAGAAGTAGAACAGAGAACTGCAGAGTATAGCTATGATAGAGCTGTTATCTTAGGAAACTCTTCGACAGATACAATATCATGAGGCAATAGTTCATCCTCCCACCCCAAATACAATACCATTACCATTTACCAAATACAATACCAAATACAATATCATGAAGCAATAATTAATCACCCTCCCTCCCACCACAGGACCAAGGGAAGTTCTGTCTGACGTATGAGAGTTCCATGACTCGTCTTTTCCGTGGTGGGAGAACTGAGACAGTGCGATCGTGCACCTCCGAGTCCTGTGCGTTCGTACGAGCAGTCGTGGACAGACAACCGGTAATGATAACACACGTCACATTTGTAGCATTGGATCTATAGATATACGTTCATGTGTGCAAGATATTTCCTTGCGTTTCAATTGAACTATTGAGTCTAACTGAGGCTCAGATCGTCCTTCAATCTCAGAAGGAGGAATGCAAGGCGTTGATGCAGNTTAGCACGACGCTCTAACCGACTGAGCTACACGGCCATGCAAAATTAAGCAATTGAAATGACATGCATACGTCTAGATTTCTTCTGTAATATTCTACAAACCTTTCCTAGAGAACACTTCGAACGCAAGGCGGTGCGTGTTTGCTGAGTTGGGGGAAAGCGTCCTCAATGGGTCCAGGAATTTGAGAGCGTCATCTAGCGGTGTTTCAGTCTGGGATAGAGAAATGCGTTACAACTTGGCGGTACAAAACAATAATAACTAGCAATGGGGATATTGGAATTAAAGAACACAGCAGCACTAGCTTCCCCTCTTTCACTTTCTTTCCCTCCTTCCCATTCCCCTTCCCCTTTCCCCCTTCCCCTTTTCCAACCTTCACTAGATCCTCTCCAACAATGGGAGGAGGAACAAATTCCCCGTCCGTCGCTTGTTTCTTATCCTTGCTCCCCGCAGCGTTGCTACTGTTGCTAACGGTTGCTTCCTGCTTCTGTTGTTGCTTCTTCTTGGCTGCTCTCTTCTTCTTGCTTTCCAGCTTCTTCTTTTCTTTCTCTGTCATTTCGTCTGAGGAGAGGAGATGCACATTCGATCAGATTCGATCTAACAAGAATCATGGTTCAACAACATCACGAAATAAAGAATTCGTAAAACACCAACCAGTTTCTCCATTTCCCAGGCCGTTGGAAGCGGTCAGAGGTTTATCATGGAGATACAAATACGTCCTGACGGCGATATCCGCCACTTTGTTGAAGAAAACATGTCCTGAGACACAAAGCTCTGTTAGAGACAAAACCAGCTACTACTCAGAAGCCTGACTTGAAACATCATAGCATTCCCAACTATTTGAACAGAATCGACCCCATTTGGTCCAAAAATCATGTTTTTTCGACGCCCAGATTCTGATTTACACCTCCGGTCCCATTCTCCTACCTCTGATTTCATCCTCCAGCCGAAGGAGTCCGATGTACGCTCGTAGTGTCATTTTCCGCATGGAATAGGGGTGGAAATCGAACTGGTCCTCGACTATGTCTACAAAGTGCTTTTCCACCTGACCGGCAAGGAAAAATGTAAACTTACGAATTTCCGGTACCGTTTACCTACTATCATAACTTATCACTGATCTGAATTCTGACCATTGACTCAAATTTATAACTCGTCATTCAGACACAATTGTAATCATCAGATGGTCTATTTTCTTACCTCATGGCACTTCTGGAGTGTATTAGCCCAATCCTTAGATTTGAAGTATGTTCGCGCGGACTCAGTAAGGAACCACATGCACTGCATCTCATTGAGGTTTTCAACTGCCGGCTGCCCTTCCTACCAAAAATTCCAGAAATTGATTACAGTTGCAAAAAGAGCGACTTTCTGGTATTCAATAGCAAGTAGCATGAGCAACAGTATGGTTGCTATTAGCAACCCTGATGGCTATAGCTAGCTCTATTCAGTATTGGACACCTACCCGTGTAAACAGAGCACATGTCTCCTCTGCCCGCTCAAGAAGTCCCGCACGGAGCATGTACTTGGCACACTTGCTGTTCAGGTACCGATCCGCCAGGTCGAGTGTGCGGGCTTCGTCCATCCACCTGCTCGCCTCGGGGAGATCCCCCGCGTGCTGTGGTGATCAATGATATGATCAATGATCATATCGTGTCCGGGTTCGGATTGATAACGACAGTATTATCACATATTATCCATAGAAGACATAGGGAAAAGTAAACATTCGGGATGGGAAAATGGATAAGCCATGATATGTTCAGTTGGAAAAAGTCTCACCTTGTACACTTTACTCTTGACCATGTACGGATCGATGTACGTTGGTGTGTGTTGGATGGCACGATCAATAAAGTGGAGTGCTTGCTGCGTGTCCCGCTCGTAATCGTAGAGCTGCGCGAGGAAAATCAGCACGTGGAGGAATGAGGTCGGGAATTCTGTTTCCGTGTTGTCTGAAAAATAGGAGTGGGATATGTGATTGGATTTGCGATACCTGATGTACATTGTATTTGTATCTCCCGATGTACATTGTACATTTAATCGGTTTAGGACACTACCACAGTAGTATAGATTTCATGCCATATGAATACAAATCTCAGTTGCAATCTTTTCTCTGTAGTCTTGGTTACATTTTCTGCTCTCGTTTTTTCACAATGAACTGGGGAATAGTTCTCATTTTTTCACAATGAACTGGGGAATAGTTCTCATCCCTGCAATCCTGGTTGGAATCCTTCTCCTCCCTTCCCCTCCCCGGATTCCACTCCCTCCTCCAGCCCCACTCTCCAGCAACACGCCCTCCATCCACCTCACTAGAGAACACATCACGGGTGTTGCCATGGTAACCGGGGGAGAATCCATCACAAGTTACCCTGACAACACCCTGGTAACAGGAACACTTGACGGGTATTTAGTGGCATTTGATCCGAACACTCTAGCAATAAAAGGGAAGGCCAAGTGTCCTGATGGTGATGCGAGCTTGGGACCCTGTCGCATACTGGGACTGAGGAGGATACCAGGGGATGATAGTGGCGTGGTAGGAGTCGATATGAGGGGGAGATTGTTTCGGTTCTCAGAGGGGAAGTTTCATTGGCTTATCGATCATGATCATCCAGGTTTGATCACAAATAAGACCGATACAATCCAAGTTTAAATTATCCCAATTAGCAATCTATGGAGATTTGATAATTTGGGCACTCATCCAGATATCCAAACTCTATCACCGGGATTTTTCAACGACTTGTTGGTGGTTGCAGATGCTGTGTACATCACAGACTCGTATAAGCATCAAACAGGGAATTACAATCAGCACCTGTTACAACGATTCTACAGCTTGGAGGGAAGTGGACGAATACTGAAGTATAACGTGACGACTGGGAAAATTACTGTGTTTGTCGATAATCTTCACATCCCTAACGGGATTGAGCTACATTACGACAATAGGTTTGTTGACAATATTGCTTTGATTTCGGACCGTTTATCTCTTTATTTCGGCAAACACTATGGTGCTCGAGACAAGAGACATGATCTAGCGAAATATTTCCCCTCGCGGCTCGCGAAACACGTGCTCATTTCCATCCCTCAGAACGCTGCTGGTAGCCGAGGGAAACAGATACAGAGTGTTGAGAGTTAATCTGGACAGCGGCCAGATAATGGGAATATTCGGACAGGGCACACTCGGTGCTGTGGATAACATCAGACGGTCCAAAGACGGGAAAGGTTGGATCATGCAGCGGACAAACATGTGATAACAAGCTGATCACAAATTCCATTATCTTGTAAACTCCCTTAGCCATTCCCTACCTAGCCATTCCCCATTCAGGATTCTGGATTGGAGTATCGGCAGGACGGACAACAACATCCTCTCTTCCTGACATACTCTCCCAATTCCCCCTTCTACGACACTCCCTAACATACCACTCCCTCCTCTCCCCCTTGCTCATGGCGGCCATGTGGGCCTGGGCGGAACCTCCCCGAGTGTACAAAGTGGATGGCGAGGGTCAGGTTGAGATTGTGGTGTGGGGAGAGAAGGAACTGCTCGGAGGAAGTGCCCTCAGTGAAGTTAGAGAAGAGGAGGATGGAATGTTGGTTGTGGGGAGTCCTTTCTCCAAGGGAATTCATAGAATACGGTTAACAGGAGGTCAATGAGGGATAAAATATTCAGGGAAATATTTTAATTGCGTTCTTTACCTGGATTGAACTTTTTGTGCTGTTCCAATGAGTTGTGATAACCGTGTAACAAATCTTTGATAACAGCGAACTGAAATATGGTACCAGAATATTACGATGCCATTCTTAATCGACGGAAATGTATTTTTTGAAAGACCTTATCACCTTGTTCTTGTCTTGTAAGAGATGTTTCAAGATGTTGAAAAGTGGCGGAACACCCTTTCTGAGCTGCTTCTGTAGATACTCGTCGACTAATGACCTAAACGTGTTACCTAGGAGAGTTGCTAAGTCACAGTTGCTGTTGCTAGGGTTGCTGTTGCTAGGGTTGCTATTGCTAGGATTGCTAACAGGCAAATCGCCAAATCACCGTCGTACCTGTACTAAGTTTGAGGGAGTAGTTGAAGATTGCTTCGGATCTGGGATGGTGGACTTGCAGTTTCTTACAGATCGCGAGAGATTCTTCATCATTATCTGAGGGCAATTAAAGAAGTTGGAGAATGTTAAGAGCTAACAACCAGAGCGGAAATGTGAGTTCTCTATCACAAACTCTCCGTACATGGTTGCATTGAAGAGATGTATTTCTCGATGTACTCCGTGTTTTCAGGGTTTCTAAGATACAGCTGTTCATACACACGTGCACTTTCCTCCAATTCACCAGCACGCACGTGCAAATCCCCTGGAAAGAGTGATTTTGACTGCTGCATAGCCAAATATATTCCGTGAAATGATCCCTATACATTTATCCAGGTCATAGCTAACAAACCTGCCATTTCGAGCCAACTCTGTATATCAAGTATCGATTCCCGGTGAATGTAGATGTGCGAGAGAGCATCCTTGAACCTCCCTGCTTCCACCATGATGCTAGCCTCGTAAAGGAGCAGTTCTGAATACTCGTAGTCGGCAGGCTTACCCTGATAGGGGCGGGGGAGTGAGGGGAAATTGCCATGGTTATGGTGCTGGATAGGTGCCATTGGGTAAAAATTGAGTTTTAATGTTGTTGTCTGTACCTCCTGGGTTTTTCTGAATGTAAGGAGCACGTTGAGCGCATTCTCGTGCTCTCCCAGAATGTGGAGGGCAATGGCATACCCGATCCATCCCGCCCTTTGATTAGCTCTCAACATTAACAACTGGTGCCGCGTGGTCTGACATGGAAAGAGTTGCAATTAAAGAGATTTGGACTTTGAAGTACCCTAAAAAAAGGAGAAACTTCCAAAATCCAACATATTCCTACCTTGTATCCATCCAGGTCCCTAGTTTGTATCTGTAACAGGGAAAGATCCCGCAGTATCTGAAGATTGTCCTTGTCCCAACGGAGTGCGTTTCGGTAACACTTGATCGCTTCCTCGTACTTCTTATCAGACCGTTGGAGGAGCCCGAAAACGTGCCAACACACGTGCGACTGGAGGTTGTTCCGGAGACCTCGCTTCACGTTATCGTACGCTTCCTCTTTCCGACCCAGACAGTTCAATGTCAGACCCATCATAGCCAAGGTCTCTGGAGGATGATCGAGGATTGAAAATCAGGGTAAGAATTGAGAATAATTCAGACTGGACTTATCGAGGAACCATAACACCAACCTCCGTGTTCTTGGTATTTGGAGTTCGATAAGATCTGTCGGGCATGCTTTAATCCCGATTTGTACTGCTTGTTTTCGTAGCATTTCTGGAAAATAAAAAAGTGTCAGGAGTGGGATTTGAACCCACGCCCACATTCGTGGACCAGAATTCTCATTCATATGAATGCAAGAGTTATCTTGAGTCTGGCGCCTTAGACCACTCGGCCATCCTGACATGTCTCGTATGAGAATTTGTACATTCATATTGTGATATTTGAGAATTCAAAACACAAGTTACGATTTACGTGTTAAGTCCAGGTTACTTTTCTGAAACCAATTAAGGGTGATTATGCCCTCATTAAAGTCGGTATAGAAGGGTGGATGCGCCCCATTTCCGCCACGCAAAATGATGAAACTTTTGTACTTTAGATTGCAAATTAGCCGAAATTGTACGGAGCGCGCAACTGACAACACTTAGATTGCGCGCGGCCTCCGCGCGCGACGTATGCTCAGTGATGAAAATTATAAGTAACTCCGAGAGTTTTACACGTCGAGTTTATTCAATGACCGACAAGCTACCATAACTTCATGCAGACGAAATGTCTACACATAGCATTGATTATGATTTGTAAAAAACACGCGTAAGTTCGCTAAACGGTTTCTTTGGGCTTAAACGAATTTTTACATCTCAGAGATATCATCCTAAATTGTATTATGTATATACTCACTAGAATTCGTGTATAATGTATATACTCACTAGAATTCGTGTATAATGTATATATACTCACGAGAATTCGTGTATGATGTATATACTCACGAGAATTCGTGTATGATGTATATACTAACGAGAATTCGTGTATGATGTATATACTCACGAGAATTCGTTTGAAAAGAGTGTTTTCACGGGGAGGAAGATCTTTGGCCATCATCTGAGTTTTCTACTGCATGCTAATGGGATAATGAATTCCGTTAATTGAGAGTACACTGGAATTTGAATCATCATTAATGTCATACTAATTCGTGCATGCTGTCAAGGGTAAAGTTACATTATAAAGTCAGTTCATTGATTAGACACTTACTTTATAGTTATTGATGTAAATCAAACTGCCAATCATTGCAATAAAACAAGTTAAATATACCCAAGAATGTGTTTTTCGCAAAAGATTTGAAATGCCATATTACAAGTTGCAAACAGGAATTCATATTTAACAAAGTCATGTAATTCAACTTAAATTCTCTCAACTTGTTTCTCTACACACACTTTGACACCATTTCTTTCTCTCTCGACACTTGTCACCATCTCGTCCAACTGACACCACTTCTCGACACCACTTACTCTGATGTATACATTTTCCTGACACCACTCGCAGCTCTTGACACCACTTACTCAATCGCTCTCCTCCTCAGATGACTCCTCCTCTGCCTCCTGGAGCCAGTTTATGAACTTTGAGATGTTATCCACGACAGCTGACTCTGTACACCCACTCGACCACTCCAGGATGTTAACTTCATCCAAAACATCTTCATTGTACAGTGTGTGCAAGATTTTCTGCATCTCGTTCAACTTGGATCGATCAAATGCCCATGTTTCTATCTCATTTAGAATGACCATCTGCGAGTCCCTGTCCTTTGCGAGTTTTATGAACATGGGGGCAAAATAACTCACATATTTCTGGAAATCACCAGGGCCGGGGCAAAGTTCGAGCAATGCACGTGTCGAGTGCATGAGTTGGTCGGAAACCGACACGTTATATGCATGCTTACTGGCGTTAACCTCAATCAGAACATTATCAATGTCCTTCTTTATCGCGAACCCGGCTCGGAAACTATCGGAAACCTCCGCGTAGAATCCCATTTCCGGGTCATTGTCCGGCTCGCTCGGCACGGGCGTGCTGTCCGAACTATCGGACATGTTATCATCGAGAAACTCCGCGTGTTTGATGTACCACAGCCTGTGACTCCCTCCCTCCTCACTCTCATCCTCACTCTCTTCCTCACTCTGGTATAGCTTCCCCCAGCTATCAGCACCCAGAAGCTCCGTATCGGACGATAAATCGAGATCACTGCACCGTGTTTCCTCACTGTCGTTTGAACACTCGCTGTCGTTACGAATGTGAGAAGGTGCGGCAGTTACCCGTGTCCCGTTCTTGAGCACGGTGTTAGGTCCGACTACTGTGTCGTACGAAAGTATGCACCCTGGTGTTACCGTAGTGTTGGCTTTTACAGTTGCACCACTGCACAGCACAGCATTGTCGATAACACAATCGTTCTTGATCGTGACCTCGTCCCAGATGTACGAATTTGTGATTTTCACGTTAGCGCCGATCTCACACTTCCTACCGATAACGGAATCGGCGATTTCCGCGTCGCGATCGATGGTTGTTTCCGATCCGACGATCGTGTTTTGGTGAATTTTAGCTTTGTACGGTCTCACCGAATTGGGAAGATATATTCCTCTCCGCCGGTAAATGTACTGCTCCTCGGGCGGGCTGTTGTTGTCAGGCACAACAGGATAGGTCCACCTATGCATGATGTCATCGCTTACCGCCGCGTACGAGCGCAGGTCGCTCACGCGCGCGGCGTAACTATTCTGTTCCAGCACGTGCAGAAATATCGTCTCGCTACACATCTCCTCTTCGTTGATGATACCCTTTATGAAGGAGTACATATCACGGGTATCGAAATGATCTGAAAACCGTTCTGGAACGTGGGCCTCACATAGCATAACGGAGGTGTTCATGAGGTCGTATCTGAAGTCGACCACATCGTGGTTGTCAAAGAAGGAGACCTCGTATGTGAACCTCTTATTGTTCGCACTCAGCAGACCGAGGAGTTGGTTGTTGTCAGGATTGAGACACACGAGTACATCATCTTCCACACTTCGCGTGGGATGGTTCGGCAAGACCTGCTTGAAAACACACGTCATTATCGCTTCCTTATTCACTTCCTTGTTACGCTGGTGCGTGTCCATAGCTCCACGGAGATCCATGTTAGAAACAATGTCACCCGTAACCAACACAAACGGTCCGCGCATCACAACATCGCTGCTCGCTAGTTCCCGCATAGCATCCCCGAAACTAGTGCAATTCTCGGCGTTCAATGTGATATGACGGACTGTGACCCGCTCGTCACGCACAAACTTGCTCTCCGCCACGTGCTTCTCAATACTTGAGGAGAAGGAGCACGCTAAGATAACAATTTCGTGGAAACCGTTGCTAATGAGGTGTTTGAGTGTGTAGTCGATGAGGGGCTTGTTCGCTAGCGGAAGAAGACACCGGGGCTTTTCCAGCGTGATGGGTTTGAACCGAGAGTTGAAGCTGTCAGCAATGATAACTGCTTGTCGGGGTATGTTGTCGTCAGGGCCTCGCATTGTGATAGCTAGAGCGGGGAGAGCTTGTTAAAGTGTGGGAGGTAAATAGGAGTAGAGGGCACCAGGGGTATCACCATAAGTTGACAAAAATCGGCAATTAGGACATGGGAAATTGAAAAAATGTATGACACAGTAGAATACAATCCATAAACTTAACTGAAAATGTATGGACATCATGAAATATTCGAATATGTGCTCGTCCAATACATCGTCGAATACTTCGAATTCAATGAATCGAGAAATAAACGTAAAGAAATAATAATTAAAATTTAGATTCCCCAAAATCAGCGTATACGTCATATATACGGCAATTTTACTTAGTGTATTGCTCCGGTAGAATATTACTGATGTGTTTTTCTCCACGAATGTTTGGCAAAAGTCCAGCGTTAGGAATTATATTCCAATGTAACGATATTGTAACATTAGTTCCTCGCATGTGCTTTCCTGAATGAGAGATATGATCTTACAGACGTTTGATGATTTTACAAGACATTTATGAAAAAGACACTGGTACTGGATAAAATTTCGGCTACGAATGCCATGCCGAAATTTCTCACATTTTCTTACTCGGATGATTAAATTGCTCTCAACTCACCGTCATCGAAGAAGTAGTACTTAGTTCTGATATTCTTGAGGTCAACCAGTGGGTTATCACCCCTCATCACAATCTTATCCCACAGTACCACCTGTGCGAAATTGCAGATAAGTTACTGCATATAACCGACAGTTAGTAGCTGTAAATGTGATTTTCAACAGAGAGGGAAAGGTTTGAAATATGTCGAGCGCTATTCCCCACTGTCACCGTGTATAATTACCTGGTTAACAGTGTTGTCGGTGTTGGTGTATTCTGCAACCAGGTACAGGAACATCATCTTTACATTCCAGTGGAATGCCTCAGACATGTCCACATTGATGTTGTAATCAAGGAGAGCTAGGTCAAGATACTCCCGTTTACCAGACATGTGATCTGGTTGAAGTCGGAGTTGGACGTCGTTTACCTGAACAGAATCTGGATCACGTGATGAGACTCAAAATTGAATAATTCGGGTGAGTAGACTTTCCATGCAAAATATCAGATAGCCGTAGACTTTACAGAAGTAAACTTTGAAGAATACCGAATTTGAGGGGCCGCTTACCTTGACATCGAATTTGGGAGTAACGGGTATGTTATACGTGGTTATGAAGAGCAGCCCCGTGCACATAGCCAGGACTGATAGTGAGTTTGCCAGGATGACATTGGCACGAGACGTGAGATTGTTCATTTTCCTACGAATTCATGATTGATTAATTGGTTACTGAACGATCACTTATAATATAATATGAGCATGACTTGGGAAATCAGACAAACATCGTATAGGCCCGAAGTCGGATGAAATATTCAATTTCGTAGAGAGAATGGTAAACTTTACCAGGTAAAGACTGAAGAGGACTCATCAAGAAACACTAAACAGATACAAATATTGCTCGAAATAAGTATTCATTACTAAAAGTCAACAATACAATTAAAAAATACTGAATTAATACTTCCATCACAATCAGAACAAACCCAAAGAATCGAAAGTTGGGAACAGATTACTATAAATGTATCAATTACTTAAATCTGATTTCAACGCAGAACGCTCAAATCACCATATTTAAGTAGAGTAAGTTAAGCAAATGCGTAGCATTGGGTGGATAGAAAGTTACATCGAGAAATCATAAGTTTAAGAGGAAATAATTAAAGGAAAGTTTTATCAGATGAATTAGCGAATGCCATCCTAAATTCTGTGGGTGAGACGGTAACAAACATTCTCTGTGGACACTCTCTTGACACAGATGATGGATGTCTCGTCACAGTTTGAAGAATGTATTCTCTCCCGACGGGCGCTGGGAATATCGGAACCATCCTCTCTTCAGGTGGGGCATCTGTACGAGCTGGGAGGGTGGCTACTTGCTGAGCATGGAATAATCTCTGAAGTACAATTCCCCACATGCTCCTTGCTGCTCCACCCAACTCAACTTCCCCCGTGAGGAGTTGTTCGAGCAGATCTTCTTCATTGGCTGGTGGGAGCTCTGTTTTAGAGGGCTGTGCTGATAGCTTGGGTGGGCCCCGCCGTTTTGTCCTTCGCTCAAGTTCCGTCATTTTCTTTGGAGGTTCAGGCTTTTGTACACCAGGAGATTGGTGAGCTAGCTTGCATTTCAGAGAATAATATTTAGAAATAGCTAATTCGCAACACTCGACATCAGATATCATTTCGAAGAAATGGTCAATGTCATTCCTAGAATATCTGTGCATTTCGTTTAGTTTTTGGTACAAGCTATCTAGCTGTTTTCTGATAAACGGGACAGCACTTTCTGCGCACTTTGAGAGTCTATCATACGCTGCATGAAGAAGCACGGGCATTATCATTATCATTATTGTCTTAACTTGCGAGTGAAGGAAGTGATGGAAGATTTTTTCGGCTTCTTTTGTGTCATCAAACAGACGTTTTTGGTGTCGGATAGGTATCGGTTTGGCGATATACCAAAGTTCTTTCCATACGTTCTCCTTCGACATTCTGGCACTGAGATGGCCGCCATATTTCATGGGATCAAGAGCTTGCTCATACTTTATAGGACTTTCGAACACACGTTTTGCTGAATCTGCTACTGACTCAGAAGTGTGTGAAGTGGATGCACTTGGTTCGGAAGCCTCACTCACAGTTTGGAATGTCGGTTCGGATTTGTCAGAGAGAGCTTCCAGATCTTCAGGCGCATCCACAAACTCGTCATCTGAATCTTCAGCAGATGATTTGGGCATTCCTTCTTCCCCATCCTTTCTGACACTGACAGTAACTTCCTCAATCGAAACTTCACTTACTTTGATTGAAGAATCTTCCTCTTGATACGGTTCTACCATCATTTCCTCCAACTCCTCCAGTTGATCAGATATTGGACTTCGGCTCTCTTCGATAGCTTCTTCATCGTGGGAAGATTCCGCTGCAGCAACAAGGTCATTGTTTGTTCCTTCATCTGGGAGCAATGGTCTGGTAATTGGAACCGTAATCCAGTCCCTTGGAGAGTACCACCGGATAAAATCCTCCAAACGACAGTTGGGATTAGACGCTTTAAATGCCTGGAATAGAGGTAGGTGAATGCGAAAAGATGTCGAAATGAGACGATCATTGAGTCGGATCCACCTTCATAAACCTACTGAATAATATTTTACTTGGTATAAATACCTGCATGTCAGATAACAAGGAAACAGAATGTAACTCGGTTCTCAATCTCGATGCTTCAGAACTAGACCCTAACTTTTCCAGTGCCCCTATATGTTCCTCCTTAAAGGAACGATTAATTATCTACGTCCGCTAAAATTCATTGAAAGCATTTTCATACGTTAATTATTGATTAATAATTCGAAAAAGAATTGGTGAAAAAGCACCTGCATGTCTTCAGTCATTGGGCGATGTGATTGTGTGACAGGAATCCGTACTCTCTTACCAGTGAGGAGTAGAGTTAGATCTTCATGCAAAGTTTCTTGACCCTCTGATTCACTCAAAGATTGTACTGACTCTGAATAAGAATGCTGTGAGACGTGATTATGATCTGTATAAGGATCAATCTTATTAAGTACGATGCACAGCAAGCAATGGCTTACCTCTTTCAACTTTTTGCTTGATACAAGCATTGATCATTTGAATCTTCTGGTGAAGTAGGGAATATGCAGGGTCAGGATCACCTTCTATACCAGTTATCAATTTTCCCCTCTCTAAAAACTTCCTAAGTTCATCCACAATGCACCTGCAAAATTGGTCCAAGACTGAGCCTACCAATGAAAACATATTTCATCATTTTCATACATCATGACATTCTAAGTTAAGTCAGATATATAATATACCTATTCCATACCTCCATAGTTGGACAAATCCTTTCACACCACCATGATTGCAAAGAACCAATAAAAGGGATACAGTTATTCTTTGAGTAATGCTGTCTTTAGGACAAGATTTGAAAGTGTGGCACCTTGAATCCTCCTTCTTGTCATATGGTGACTCGAAAATGTACTCTATGAATGTCCTTATGATAGAGGGAGAAACAGCTGTGCCATAGGTGCCTAAAAGCTTCCCAGGCAACATTGAGATATTCAAAGTCGGAACATGGAGGATATTAGATTGATTTGTGATGTTTCTTATGGCTCCTGAGGCATCAAGTTCAATATTATCATCTGAGGAAGTACCAAAGAACCTCTCCAAATTCATATCATTCTTGAGTAGTGATGAAGCATAATCAAGGTAACTGTATAAGATGCAAAATGGAGTGTTGACAGATGAAAATCTTATTGACCAAGATGGTGCCTTGATTGGATCCAGTTCTCCAGACTCTGAATCTGAAATTAAATGTTCTGACAAGCCAACCCAAGTTGTAGCTAACAAAATATCCTGTATTGGATCCCTGCTCGAACCCACAGGTAGTTCAATGTTAATTGGTGTGTTCTGAATATAAGCATGATTATCACTAAAACATCCAATGAAATCATGCAGACAGAATGTGTAGCGAGTTGATATGGATGTCAAAGGAAATGCTGTTGAGGCTGAAAGGACACTTCTCTTGAAGAAGCAAAGCAGCTCCTTTAAAGTAGAACATTGAGGAGGGGGTGACTTTAGAAGAACCATGTCCAGGTTAGTATGGATACAGTTATTTAACCATATTCCTGAGTAAAACCGTTTGGAAGGTGATCCAAGTTGAATGAAGATTGGTATACAGCATTGAGATCTTGTAAGTGCTGTCGCTAATGAGCTCATTATCAACTTAGATGAGTCAAGAAAATATATAGCATCTTCAGCTGTTTCTGGAGATAATATGAGGAATTCAGAAAATCCATACCATCTATTCAAACAATGTGTTTTAGAAGGAAAATGTGCCTGAAATTCAAGAAGGGGATGAGAAATTCCAGAATAATCAAGATATGCCCTTCAGTACATAAAATAAATATCATGATACCTTTACCTGTTCCAAAGGAAGGCGGTCACATTTAGAACTTGTTGAGTGAGTCAATTTAAAAGATTGTTGGCCATAAGAAAGGCTCTCAGATCTGGAAAATTCAGGGACAGTGTCATTCATCCATGTCTTTCCTTGACTTATACCCCATGTCTCCAATACTTTCTCAACACAATAAATAAACTCTTCAAACTCTGTTGAATTTGTGTAGTCGGTTATCTCAAAGACATCATTGCCACTAGTTTGGGAATCACATTGCATAACCTAAAAGAGGGATCTGTATTAAGGCAATCAACCTCTGTGGTCTATGCAGAACCCTGCAGCTTCCATTTCTCATTTAATAGGCAGTACAAGATAGATCCATTCAATCATCAGAGTGTCAAAACAAGAGGAATTTAAATAAATTCAAACTAACCAAGGCCAATTCACCACTAGTAAATTGATGTATGATATCACAAAAACAAATAAAATTTTAATATGTTATGAATGACTAGCAATGTCAAGCTGCCACATTTATAAATCCATTCGCTGGCTGTTATTTGTTTTAGCTTTGCCGGACCAGATGCGATTTCTCCATGCTGTTTCTCGCGCAGGCTTGGAATATCAATTAAATCATCGATTAAAGCCGTACAAAAGAGGAACTTTTGCAAAACATTGGCTAATGGCTATGATAATCTAGATTAAATCTGGCAGCGTGTTTTAATCAATATTTTGAGGCAATTCAAATTTGAAATTAATACAATACAGTACATTGAAAATTTTTTTATACCCTTGCTGCTGAGATCTGTGCACACGATGCGCGCACTGTTTTACGCCGCGTCGCCGCGCGCAAGAGAAAGGTCAGGTAACATCTGACCAGGCAGAATTACAATTGCGCGGCGCCGACGGTAAGGAAAAACCATACAATACAGTGCAGTGTCCAGTGATCACAAATTATAAATTGCGTTAACACGCAATATTGCAATCCGTTGCTTGTCGGGCGATGCTTGTCAGATGTTACCTGACCTGTTTCTCGCGCGCCTTCATCGAAGGCCGAAACATGTTTCGGCCTTCGATGAAGGCGCGCGCGCCGCGCGCGAGAAACTGAGGTCAGATAAAATCTGACAAGGGCGATGCCAGACCGCTGATGCAAGAATAAGTTTGCGCCGCGCGCGCGAAACGAAATTCTCGACAGGGTCTATCATCGATCGACAATTCGTTGCCGGATGTTATCTGTCCACTGTTTCTTGCGCGCGGCGCGCGCAAGAAACAGTGGACAGATAAAATCCGGCAAGCAATCCGTTATAACGGAATTATATCGACTGAGTTCTATACCTATAATCATCGATTGACAGTACACCCAGCAACCGCAATACAATGTTTATTGTTCATCGCCGGATGTTCGATGTTACGGGATGTTATTTGTCCACTGTTTCTCTCGCACGCTATGCATTCATTATTTCATTATTTGATATTTATTCATTTGCCAAGCATCAAGTTTTTATGAATTACTAGAAAACCCGCCAAGTGGACGTGTTACACTACCCATTGGAAAGACACCAGGACGTTACTTTAGAACGACAGCTAAACATGACCTGTGATCAAAATCCAACGTGTACGTACTAATTTGAACCAATGATTTTATGAAGGAGCACTTGATCACAATTCGTTCGGCCATTTCTTCGAATAAGCACAGAAAATGGTGCTTGCCCGGTTGTCCGACTTTCGTTAATCGTTTCAATTTGCGTAGTGTATTGTTATTGAAAACAACATCCTATTTACCATGAGTCGAAAAGAATAACTGCAGAGCAGGAGCAAAAACTGTCAAGAAAAATTTAACCGTTGCTCGAATCAGAACCAACTTGTATTCATTCCATCAACGAAAGCTAAAACGTAATCAAAGCACCATCATATCAGAAATAAGCACCCAGTTCACTATTACAGTAGTAGCACCTATCCATGGTAACGCGCACATAACTTCAAAATCAGCACGTGCATTTAGTGACGGACATACAGAAATAAAGACAAACAAACAACCAAATTATAATATAGATTTTGCTGGTTGTCTGTTGGATTCTATTGTGAAACATGGAAATATCTAATTTTTTACCTTAATCATTCTATTCTTCAACCATTGCATTCTATCATGTCTATCTGTATGTCCTGCATAATTGGTGCAGCTCTAACTCTGGATGCATGTAAAGTCCTATCATGTCAGTGGATATATGATAGTTAGACAATAGACTAAAAAGATGATGAAACCACTGGGCATCTTCCTAATATTGTTTCACCCCATGTTTATAGTAGATATAACAGGTATACCATTGGTGAATTTTACATTTTGATGAAGCAAATATTTTCAGCTGTGATCAATAATTACATGTAGGCGAACAAGAACTATGGCTGCTGCTTCTGCAAAGATAAAGACTAGCAGTGTTTCAGAATCTCTTGGGAATCCTGAAACACTGGATGCTTACATAAAAGATATAGATTTGACTACTCCAACATTACTTGAAATACTAGACTCTGACTTTGATGGGATCCTAAGTGCAAGTATTACAAGGTCCTTCAATTTTGATGAAGCAATCCATAGTGTGTCATCAGGTCATCCTCAGGGCAGTGCCACAATAAACCAGAGCAATGATCTAGTGTCAAGCACAACAGACAAAGTTTCTAAGACTATTGCTGCTAATAAACCTAAAGTAAAAAGTGAACCAGTTCAGTACACACCCATAAATATATCAGAATTTCGTAACAAGCAAATTACAGAAAAACAGTCAACCAGGGATCTCCTTCCTAATCCTAAATATCTGAGTGATGAGAACCCTAGCTCAGAATATTCTCTTAAACCTTCGAAATATCAGTCTAAGGCTTGCAAAATACAAGATAAATGTCAGCCAAGTTTTAAACAATCACTCCTGAAGTATCAGAATGCTCAAGACATTGGAGATCATCTTGATGCATCATCAGCATCTTCCATTTGCTCTGAAAGTGCTAGTGATTATTGTCCTGTTTCATCATCATCTCCAAGACTTAAACAACGAAGCAGTGATTCTGAAACACAAGCAGCATTTCCAGATGGGAAACGATTTAAAGGTTTGGCTAAAAAAGAGGAAGAATACAGGAGGCGGCGCGAAAGAAACAATATTGCTGTTCGCAAGAGCAGACAGAAAGCAAAGCAAAGGATCATGGAAACACAGGTGATTGCTAAACCTATGCTGGCCATGTTATCTTTTGATAGATTAGCTCTGTTTGATTATTGTTCCATGATTTTAATGCAAAATTATTCTTCCAGGAAAGAGTTATGGAACTAAGTGACGACAATGAACGTCTCAGAGACAAATGTGCATCACTACAAAAAGAATTGGATATTTTGAAGGCCTTGGTGAATAGTGGGAATTTTGTGGCGCCTGATGGTACCCTTTACAAGGTCAATGCCTCTCAACTGGTAATTGATGCAGCTCCTTTTGCAAGACTCAAGTGAAAGCAGTCTTTATGAGTTTATGTGTCCACATGAATTATGACATGCCATTTTACACAGTTTAACTGGAAATTGCATATCAGCACATGAGTGCAAAACTAAGTCACATGCAGATATTTATTGACTTCAGATTTTATTTGTTAATTAGTTGAAATTGTTAATTTGGGAGTTATTTAAAGTATGATTTGAGTCATTTTGTTATTTACAATTCAATCAGAATCAAAAACGGTTCAGCTTTTACTTTCATCTACAATTGTTCTATCATTTACTTGGTATCACATCCTTAGATCTCTTTCCACTTGTCCAATCTGGAAAGCTGGATGCCATGCGAGATTGCTGGTAAGCATAAACATTATATCATCATGAAATTCCGATAATGTTATAGTCGTGTTCTGGCATTGCATAATATTGTTACACTATTGTTGATTCTTTCTCTGTTTTTTCTGTGAAAGTTTTCTGTTAAAGATAGGTACTTAGTCTGAAGTCTCAATAGTTATGCCGTTTACAACTGGGTTTATTTTTCTGTGATCCGAGTTAATATGACCGAATTTCATCATTGGGGTCAGATAAGAAGGAATCAATTTTGATGTGCTCGCTAAAATAAGTAGGCTGACTGAGGTGTGATGACGTCAACGTCAACGATTCCTTCAGACCTTAAGTTTAATAAACTATTTTACCTATTATATAGAAGAATTATCATCAGACTTAATTCTTGCCACTATAGTAGACTAAGAACAAACATTTTTTACCTAGTTCTGTAAGTTTTAGTTGTTCTGAAGACTGAATTGTATGATGTCGCACATTATTTCTCAGTCATTTTAACAGTTCTT
This sequence comes from Beroe ovata, assembly GCA_946803715.1. Taxonomy (NCBI): domain Eukaryota; kingdom Metazoa; phylum Ctenophora; class Nuda; order Beroida; family Beroidae; genus Beroe; species Beroe ovata. The sequence goes on from CAMPET010000354.1 coordinate 37,500, forward strand.
GTTGATTAGGAATTTTATTTCAGATAACTTATTATCTAAAAGTTTAAATGGTGGCACTCTCTTTATTTATTTTAGTTTGAGTGTCAGTAACTAGCTACTAGCTAGTGTATCTGTTGTGAGCTAATCTTTAGTAAGATACTTGTGGATGATGTGTGTGCAATTTGCATAATACCTATCACATTCCCATTTTCCAGACATTGACATATTGAAACATTTGACGATTTAATTTGATAATGTAATTGATCTTGGGTACCTATATGATAAAAATTATTATCGTATTGGATTATATTTATTTGTTCTAATTTCACAATTCATAACGCACATCTTATTTTGTTTCTCTCTCTCTTCCTGTTGAATTCATTTCACTAGAACTTGATCAAAATTTGATATTACAATGTAGGTATACATTTTCTGGCAACACAATCATATTCTCCAGCTATGCTTTGATAATGAAGGTTGTTAAATACAGACTGGATGAACAACTACTGAAATTGCAACGTAACCAAGGCCTGTTCTTGATATCACACGATGGTCCTCCATTCCACTTACAGGTTGAAGACTTTACGAGACCAGGGTATGAAAACTTCATTGCTAATGGGACTTTTGGAAATGTTCATAAAACTCGTTCAGCTCAACTCAATACAGATGTTGCCTTGAAATCAGCTGTTCTGAAGGGTTACAAGGACGACATATCTCAATTGGCAAGGCGTCCTTGGGTCAGAGAGCTGAGATTTCTCACTGATCCAAATATTTATCACAAACACCTAATTTGGTGCTATGGATATTTCTTACTCCCTAAGTCATTGTATTTGTACCTTGAGCTGATGGAATGCAGTTTCAAGGAGATATTATATGCTTTCAACCTGGATCCAGACGAAAAGCAGCATCATGATCTGACACCGTTCCGAACCAATAGTACTATATTGGAGAAAGTTGTTTGGGCTTTCCTGAAACAAACCTCGAGTGGGCTCAACTATTTACACATGCAGGGTCTCATGCATCGTGATATTAAGCCAGGCAATATTCTGCTGAAGATTATTGACTCCGGCGCTATCATCAAGCTTGGAGATTTCGGTGCAATTAGGGTTAGCATAACGTTGATACGCCAATCCTATCACCAGCATTACCAACTCCCTTTGGCCCTTATTAAACAGCGCTTATCAACACTCAGGAGATCGAAAATGATGCTGCCATGGTAACTGGTAACAAGGAGACAGTAGAAGAAACTGATGGATTGGGAAACGAAGCCGGTGATTCAAAGAATGGTCTTCCCAAACGATCTAGGACTCTGAGCTTCTGCCCTGGCACCACATACTACTCAGCCCCTGAGGTTTTGAATGATGTTCGGACACATTATACAGAATCTTGTGATGTCTGGTCACTTTCAGTTACTGTCATGATACTCACTGCAGGTAATCAGTAATCACCTTATTATTAACCCAAGTTATTGGGTAGTAGATGGCACCCAATGGGTACCTGCAAATTTTAATGCCAGCCGCTTCTCATCCTTGTACCTTATTATACCTTTCATTTGTTGATAACTCAACTTGTGAGCATTCACCTATATCATTGAATTTCAGGGTATAACCCAGTATCCGAGCTAGCTGTTGGCGAACGATCAAACACATCTGAATCAACCGACAAGGCTTTCAAAAGGAATGTCTTCAATGAAGATTTGACATTCAATAAAGTCCCGTGTGAAGTAGGGTTTGAAGGTGATTTGGATTGTGTTCTCAGCGACAGCTTAAAGAAGGAGCCTGCGGATAGACCAAACATATCCAGTATAAAGAAGTTATGCAAGGAGCATTTCAGCGAAAAGAATGAAGATTTTTTAGTATTGGGAGATTGGTTTAAGGAGATGAACATAATGAAAACAATCAAATACAACAGAGAGCAGAAGTCAGAAATACTGTTCAAACATTAGGTTAAATTGTGAATTTTGTTTTGCGTGTATACTGTTATTGTTTATACTAACCCATAGCCCGGATAATAAGTTGTGTATCTAAATTGAGCTGTAATCAGTTATTCCGCTATGAACGGAAACTGACCGAATGATTATGACACTTAACTGTCTCAACGAGCTCTATATAATTCCTGCATTGTGTCTATATCACTCGGTCAGCCGTCCCCCGATCGTTTACATTTTGGTTAAATTATACACGAACTGTCAGATATATATCAACATTGTATAATGTTTTTGTGAAGTCGTTAATTATTGTTATATTTTTTCATATTAATCGCTTTTATGGAGATTTATATTTTTNTTTTTTTTTTTTTTTTTATAATCATCATAAGTGATTCATGTGTGTTCAACATTTTTTAACTTCTTCAGTTCTTTTATTCACATTCGGTGTTGGATATTATCCAATGGATAGGTCACCTCCACATTTTTAAAATGTAAATTTGTACGTATGCAATGTAGTTTATACTTTATTAAGTCATCAGTTCAATATTACTTTGCCGTTTTTCTCTTTTAGCAAAATAATGTACCAGGACTCAAAAATATATCTACATAGGTTGACCGCCGATAGACTCAATCAGTAGTCTGATTGAGCTTATCAACAGCCAACCTCATTCATAATCTTTCGTGATTAACGCGTTCTAATCAATAGGTAGGTACCCGTTTAGTGATCAAGGTAGACAATATGTATGTCTAGAGTTCCGTCTAGCTGGTAATGAACACATTACTTATTGCCAAGTCATATGTGTACATGGTATTATAATAGCCCTTGACCACCATTTACAATGACCACGATCATCTATAAAAACAACAGGTGTGTGGCTATTTATAGTACCTAAGCAGGGGAATATGGTTTTAACCACAGATCGTTACACACACACAGACACACATACATACAAACACACACACACAAACACACACTCACACTATCACAAACACACAGACAGACTCTCGAAACACACAGACAAACGCACAAAAACACTAACACATACACACATACATGTATGTTTCGCCAATCAAGATCCTATCATTTTCACTGGTGACCCTTATAAGGTCAAAGTAGAGGTCGGTTCATCATCCACAACGTACAGCTTTACTGCAATGAGTGTGGTGTGAGTTATACTCAGCGAGAGAATACCATACTAGACGAGTTTGGATTTAAGTGCTTGAATAACGCACCAACACTTCCTTAAATGGTATGCGATTGATCGTTAAGTTCATTAACATCTTTCGTGACTTGGATACATATTGCATACCCGTTACCGTATAAAGAATGTAGAAATTGCCTCTTTTTTCAACGATCCAGAGATCCACACACGCTGATGTCACTTCATTTCATCAAATTTGCAGTTTGGTGAGGAATTTGGCACGGGGCCAGAACGCGTGCTGATAATAAGCCAAATCTCATGGGCATTATTTTAGTGTTCTAGGAATACACAGTACGCACATAGTGTGTCACACACATGCACACACATGACACACACATACACACACACAAACGCAAACACACACACACACACNATATTTGAATATAATGTGTGCAGCTATTCAAACACAAGGAAATATCGTGTTTTTTGTTTTAAATTAAAAGAGTGATATGTCACGCTTAGAAATCTGAAAGTGTTCAATAACACAGTTTTGATTCGAAATGACTCAAAATTACATGTCAATTCAACGGGTAATCATCATTATGATTATGTGGCGTCTGCCTGTGCATCGTTGTCATGAGACAAGCCACAGGCTTCAATAAGTGATAACACCAGTTATATGTAAATTTGTGAATTCTTTGGTTCCCAAAAGCATGAATTGGTCGTTGCCAACATGCTGTAGGTCGCCGAGGGGCGATCTGGCGATCGCCGGGATTCTGTCACCGGGGATGCATGTCACACTGACTGAGTTCTGAATACTTTCTAATCGAGCCCACCCTCACGGCTCACGTCATCCCTCTCCCCTCCTTAATGCCTTGAATCGCGTTGGGAATTGCACTTTTAAACGATCATTTATTGAATATTGATAGGGTGTGGCTGCATCATGACGCATCGCCCAAAATTCAGTTGCTAAGTCAGAGTAGCTCTTCCCAAGCAACCGCTCTAATCACCATGGCAATATGTTCTGACAATGTGTGTAATGTGTGTGTGATAATTATCCCCCTTCCTAATTCCTCTGATGTAGAACATTGGATCCTTCAGAAAACAACTGACTGTTTTACAGAGCTTTTCATCCCCAATTATACTCGACATGGGGATCGAGGGGTGGAGTCTCTACGTCATACAGAGATGCTAATTCATGCGTCAGAAAACACAATGTATTTATAGATATATCAAGACACACATAATATATAATAGGGTGTTTATATGTTAATGGGTGACAAGGTAATTTGCAGTAGGCATAGTGGAGGGGCGTGTATTCAAGAAGTGGTAATGGTGGATCTTTAAGTGCAAATTATGTCAGTGTAGGATTATTATAACTCTATGTGTGTGTGTACTGTGTGTGTGTGTGTTCAATAGTGCGCGAGGTAGAGGTCTTCCTACGTCAATTGCATGGAGAGGGATAGCAGTGACGTGGTTTTCACGTCATATTCAACTACCATGGTCAATGTAGCGTGCTATTGTTGGCGTGGGGAGTGGTGTGTAGCTCCAGTGTTACACTCTGTGTAGCTAAACTGCGTGAACTGCCTACACTCAATGATATATTGACCACTGACCAAATCCCCACATTATAGATCACTATAGAGTTGCATCAATCAACTGATACAATGGGACTTACACAGGCAGATGTGTGCAGATGTGTGTCTGTGTCATTAGCCACCGTTCAATAGTCACGTGATCTTATCGATAACATATCACATGCTAGTTCAACAATCAGACTATCGAACATAGTGCCCCGAGTTTGCACCGTTCATACCCCTCTTTGCTTCTGTCTCTGTGTAATCCCACGCCTCTCCCTTGATTCATCTAACTTGCACTGGCTCTGTAGTCCCGGGTTCAAATGACATGAGTCAAATCCGTGTTCAATCCCTTCTGAGTTTCTGGTAAAGCTGAAATCACTTGATTTAAATGAGATTCTTCTCTCAGCCGATAACGTGTCGCGTGCTTCCATCACGTGACAGCAGATAGCATCCATACGCTTGGATTCTATAGAAAGTATTACGATGTTATCCGCTGATAGCACGTGTCCAGATATCACGTTACCAATAGTTACACGCGCTTTTTCCACGTGTTCAGTGTGTACCACGTGTCACATTATGTTTTGTAATCGTGACACTATGACAGCTTGTCATTCACAAGTCATTTTTCCCACCTGGGAACAATTATTACAGCTACAGTACTTGGTGGAAACATTCTGCCAAATGGATCCGTCTGTACTCGATATTGTGATAAGGGGAAGAAAGAGAGGGTTTGGTAAAGGGTGAAGAAAAATCGGAAGAGGGAGGGGAATAGATCATGGGAGAGGGAAAGTGGAGGAAGTGGGAGGAAGAGAGGGGCGAAGAGAAGAGAGTATCGAGCGCTATCTAAAACTTCTGTCATCATCAACTTTCTCAATCTTTATTAAAAAGCGATTGCAAAAAGCACCTGCAGGGCCCATTAAAAGATTAAATACCTAGCTCCTATTAATCATAGTCTATGTATCATGGTACTACATCGAAAACTGTGATTTTGATTGGTTTGAGTAGCTTTAGTGACGTCATACCAGCACGATCATTGGTCAATAAGTCTGACTAGATAGGCTCAGTATGTGCTATGTATCAGGTACCTTGGTAATAATAATGGTGGCATCCGGCTAACACTTTTAAATACGTTTCAAAACAATGACCCCTATAATTTGTCTATGTGTGTATGTATGTGTGTGTGTGTGTGTAATTTTTGTGTGGGTGTGTCTTTTGTAAGCATTAGATTAGTAGACACACACACCTGTGTATAACACAGTTCATCAAAAACACCATTGTGCTCATCAGTCTTGTACAATACGATAGTGTGTATAAACCAACATCCATTTGTAAACAATGTTAGCACTGAACAATCGATAGAAAAGACTCTTCCATAAGAATTTTGTCTTCAGACGCAAAAACAAACACACACACACACACACACACACACAAACACACACACAGACAGCTAAGATCCTTTCACAAAATATATACATACTGTCCCATTCCATACACTACTTACAAGTTACACCATACCTCACTATTGATGTCTCAAATGCAGGTACCGTTTTCAGTCAATCTACTTACTCGATGTACATTGTACAAGTTTATTGTACATGCCGTTGACAGCTAAAATACGGACATCCTACATAATATAGAGGAGGAATCATTAGAGATTCGAATGAGAGATTCGAATTGACAAATTTCACCATATATCGTCGTGTCATGATTTGATGTGGACAAAAAGAAAGCACTGAAAATTCGCATTGTCAATTTCCATGTATTAATGATTTGAATGGGGTCATTTTCATTTCTCAAGCTGATGAAAGCACTGTATCAACGAAATAATCAAACACCATTAACATATTGATTAACATGTTGATAAAACTGCTTAATTGAGTCAAAAACCGTCAGTCACCTGACTAAAATATGTCACACAACCTAAAATGGACTTGTTTTTGGTATGACCTCTCGTCACATTTCATCTGAAACTTTTCATAGTGTGGACTATAATATTGTCGAGCTATTTTAACCTTATATAGCTTTATGGTAGTACAGCGGTCTGCATATTTATGGAACAGCTGCACAAAAACACACACACGCACACACGCACACACACA
>CAMPET010000354.1:44265-57027 GCA_946803715.1 Beroe ovata
ATACACATAAACACACACACACACACACACACACACACACACACAAACACACACACACACACATACACAAATAGGTACACAATCCCGAGTGATATAGTATTATTGATATCGTGTATGGATGGTTTCAGTTACTTGAGAACCAGAAAATCGTAGTTCTTGCATGAAGTAAGAATTACTCTTATCTAAGTTTAGCTTAGCTTTGTGATCAATTAGCAGGATCATGCGGGATATGGCGGTTTTGGCGGGGTTAGGTGTTGCATCCGGCCTTCGAGGACCATTAGAAACTTGAACACACAAAATTTCACGTCAATTCGACAATGGGTTCCCAGGTTAGCGACCGCAATAACCCCTCATCCACCTAAAACATGTCTGTTTGAGTGAGGATAACTCCCTATCGGATTAAGCTATAGTCTTGAAACTATCATAGCTCAAAATTCACGTCAATCCGACAATTGCTTCCCAAGGGCCGCCATAACCCTTTATCCACCCAAAAAAAGTTTGAGTGATCATTTGAGGATATCAATGGTAACTACAAGTCTAGAACAATTTACTGTCTAGAACAAAATCTCTACTGTCCTGACTCCTGACAGCTAGCAATTCACTGTAAGGCAGTTTCTGATGCCCCTTTTAAGCGATTGGTGCGTGATCGTATTCTTGTCATATTTCAATTGCGAGTTTATCCTAATAAACACACGCTGCACGGAGTTTAATGTCAGGAGTATAATATGTGGTGGATTGCGGTGCTATTTGGATAACTGTCTGGAAGGCGCATGGCACAAATTGTAGACAGCAGCAATACAGTGCGCGCGATGTACTGTCACATATATATACAGTACACGCGCGCTGGCCGCTCTTTAACTGGAAAATCTAACACTCTATAATCCTCCTATAATCTATAATCCTCCTTGAGCATTCAGTCCTATTGTTATACTAACTCTCTTCACTTGCACTAGCTCAAATGACGAAATGACGATGTGAATTGTGGATGAATACTTGGATAAATCTTGATCAAAAGTTTTAAAGTTGTGTGAGGCACATAAAATTACATCATTTACTTGAAAAACTTGATCCATGCTGCTTCGTACAGAATTTATCTTCAAACAAAGGGTCGTAATAGTTAAAATTCATTACCAACGCTACAAACTCATTATCAACGCTACAATTTAAAATGTCTAGCAGCTTGCTCGACTATCAAGTCCGCTATGGCAAGTGATGAAGTGGCTGCGGGAGAGGGGGCATTCCGAACATGCAACATCCCCGGACAGGATTCATCGAACTGAAAATCGTCGACTAAGGAACCGTCTGGAGCCATTGCCTGGGCTCTTACTCCAGCGCTACCCCTGAATAAACGGGGGGTTTTAATCGATGTGTTTAGTAGTTGGCGCCTGTCGTTGTTGCTATTGTTGTTGTTGTTGTTGTTGTTGCTGTTGTTGTTGTTGTTGTTGTTGTTGTTGTTGCTGTTGTTGTTGTTGTTGCTACGGTTACCTGACTAGATCCGATATCCCCAGTTGAGGGATGAATCGTTGTAGATCTGACAATTGAAGGGGGAGTAGGGCTGACTTTGCCATCTCCATGATCCCATAGGATATGTTTGGCACCGCGAGCTTCCACAGGCCCCTGAAGTTTAATGAAACTTCAACGGTTGACTCGATCAGGGATGACTTGATCTGCAAGATGTGAGAGCGCCTTGAAGTGAAGTGAAGTGAAAGGCAGAATTCATAAGAGTCCGCACTTGGCATCCAAACCTGAAGGAAGCCATGTCTGCTAGGTCCTCTTTATTTACATCGGACCATGAATACCCTTCACGGGACCCGGCCAACACCGCATTGGGTCCTGAGTACAATGAGTGATTGTTGTATCTTATACTACCATGTGAATCAGGAAGTTCCCTTCATGGTAACACATGTTAACCACATGTTAATCACGGCGAAGGCAGAAAAACCCCAACAAATGACATAAATGTACTCACCTACCCATATTGACCCGTCCATTCGGGGCGTGAAGTGCACTCCCAAGAATGGGAAATCAGGGTTTGGTACCTGGATACATGGAATGCAAGGTGTTTAGCAAGCCATGTCATGTTGGATTAGAAAATCGATATCCAGTGTTATGCTATATTTGCAGCATACATCGATATGTAAGATTTGAATTTTAACGGGTAAGTAGTGGGTAATCCTGGCTGGTGAATGAACTTTGTACCGGGTAAATGTTGCCGTTAACGAGGTACCGCTTGTCTGCACGAAGCTCAAGATATTCTCCTCTGAACGGGACAATTGTTGGGTTCCGTTTCCCTCCAGCCTTCTGAGCAACCCTGATGCAATGAGTTGTTTTGAAGGGACATATCGATATAGTCATTGTACGATGAATGATATACTGATTGTTAAAACCTGTCTGAATGCAGTCCTGCACAAGTAATGACATGTTTTGCAAGAATCCGTTTCCTGTTGCTACAATGTACACGGATTTCACGGCCAACATCCTTGATTCTCGTAACCTGATGACGTAAAATAGCGAAATCATTACCAGACTACAGAGATCTTGCTTCTTGGGTTGGAATTTCTTACCAGTACTTCAGTGAAGTACTTCACGTAAAGTACGAACGCGCGCGAAGACCGCGCGCGCATTCTTATGGTAGGTCACTAATAGCTCACCACTGTCTGACGGTGAAAACTAGCGATTGGTGGTCACTGAAGTGCAAACAAACCTCATGTTTGGTGAAAATGGTTCCACCTTTCGCTGTGAAGTCGTGTCCGTAGCTAACAGCCACACGTTTCCAGTCCACAATGCCAGTGTTTGGACTGTGTATAGCTCGTATACCACCCTGTACACAGTGAGACTGTAACTTAACGAGGGGAGATTCATTACGTTATTATACAGCTAATCTGCAATCTAATGATACTAGATTGTTTACATGTTTGAAATCATGCTTAAACAGACTAGAGGGCAGAGGCTCGCACACTGGTAGCTTACCACTGCAGCACAAACGAATAATATATACAGTTAAAGGTCAACGAGTGCAGCAAATAGGCAGTCGAAATGTGTCTTTAAGATTAAATACCAGGACACTAAGTACTGACAGTACAGCGTGAACTTACCGTACAGTAGGGTTCTAACTCTAGTATCTGCTGCCTGTCAACCATCGCAAGATCAGGGACTTTATTCTGAATGCCCTTCTGGTACAGAGAATCCAGCCTTGCCTCCTCGGCTGCGTTTGTAGCCACTATCAACTGTGGACAGCTAGGTTAGGGATAATGAGGACATGACATTCATCGACATCAGCCGAGAATATGGATGAGTGACAAATGATGAGAAATGGTGTCAGGGGCGTGTGAAGGGAGGCGGGGAATGTGACGAAGTCAATAATTTGACCCACCTTGCCACACCTTTTGTAGGGTATAGCTCGTTCATCGCAGTACTGGTAAGTCCTGAGGGCACCCTCCACACACAGCCGAGCTTTTAGTGATCCAGGAGTGTAATATATGCCCATGTGAATGACACCACTGTTGTGACCGGTTTGGTGCGTTGCTGTAATTTAAGTGTGTTAAGGTACAGGTGTAAGGGTCAAGTTTTATCAAGTGGTTACCAAGGTGAAGTGGTGTCAAGTAGAACAGGTAGTGGTGTCATTTTTTCCAAGTGGTCTCAATCAGTTGTGGTGCTAAACTATTATAGTGGTGTCAAGCAATGATGGTGTAAAGATTCAAGGTAATTATAATGGTAACAGGGCATACTTTGGTGTCAAGTATTTGTGTTTTGAAGCAACTGGTGTCAACCCACCTAAATCATCTTCCTTCTCGAGGAGAACTACAGACATGTCAGGATATTCTAGCTTGAGTGCTCTCGCAGTTCCCAAGCCCACTATACCACCACCGACAATACACACGTCGTATACATCACTGGGGGATTGGTCAATTCATATCGACATGGCGACGTGGTCATAGCAACAATCTGTGTTGCCATAACAACCCGTCGTGATGTTATAGCAACATATCTCATGGTCATAATAACACTCTTGTACGGTCGAAATGACAAGTTGGGGTGGTACTTACTATAGTAACAGATAACTTACCTGTCATTCTGCTGTGAGAGACACCGGTAGTGCGTGTAGTGACCATGGTGACCAATGTTACCATGGCAACGTCTGAGACATCGCGTATTCCGAGTAATACATCTCACTAGAGAACCAACGGACATGAATCTAGATATATTGCCAAAGTAGAATAAAACATTTAGATTTTATAATTACTTCCTAGTTCCATGATATAAAAGTTATGGGGAATATTCGTTAGACAATGTTATATTTGATAGCTCATGATCCAATGATAACACCTAATTACCCTAATTGCGGTGGTAAACCTCTTCTCCATTTCAACAGTATCCAAATTTGGAATAACTGAATTCCAAAATTCCATCCACACGTTTTCAGTGACTTGTTATTTCCTTAATAAAATACCGGTGAAAGGGTTTTCGTGTACCTAATTGTAGAAATCTCAGGATTTTTCTACTTCCATTTGCCATGATTCTCATTAGCATCGTTTTGTTGTTTTTCACAATGGAATCATTTAATTGAGATCGCTATCCAGTGAAACTCGAGAAATAATCTCCCAAACAACTTTAATTCCCAGGAAATATGCTAAATCTCCTCGTTATTCTCTGCGTGACACCCCTAATAACCGGTGACTGCGACACCCAATCGCCGTGTAACGTTAACGGTACTAAAACCTGCGACGAGGGCATTTGCACGTGCAAGACGAATGTTATCGGCGCTAACTGCTCCTCATGTCGACACGGGGCAGTTGATCTGGATCCGCTAAACAATGCAGGGTGCTCCCTCTGTTACTGCACAGACCACTCACCCTCCTGCCAGCTCCAAACGTGGACAATCTCGTATGTGGAAGAGGCGTTTGAGGCAACGCGCGGCGCAGGGTGGCACGTGCAAAGCACGACAGATCCACTGTCAGTGTCCCGCAACATCACTCTGAGTTTTGGCGGCAGCTCTCAGTTCATGACGTATGACAAGCATGGGACAGAACTGGGTGCAAGTAACTTCTTCTGGGTGTTACCGGAGCATCACCTAGGAAACTGGCTGGGTAGCTATGGGAGTGAGATAAAGTATACTCTGAACTTGAGGTGTGGCTCTGACTTTTCCTGCTCATTCAATCAAGTTAGTATTTCCTGTGGTGTCAAGATGAGAAATTAGTGCCAGAGTTGGTAGCCGTGTGTGATAATGGTGTGTGATAAAAGCGTGATTGTGTGAGCTGTGCAATTAGATATGGACTTACACGACTCTCAGGAGCCATGGTTTGTGCTGCGAGGAGGGCTACTGAACGATCTGCAGACGGTGCAGTTCTACATATTCGATGATGGGGATGTTAAGTGGAGAGGACAGGTGGAGATTACAATACCAGTTCACGAGGGATACACGCCCAAAACCTGCTGGAGAAGCCCAGATCTGAAGTGAGATTCCCCCCTCCATGCTATGTTTACCACTCTCAATCCTAGTGTTTGTATAGAGGCGGGGGTAGAGTTCACATACTGTCATAGTCTGAGTCTGAGACCCCACGCAGTCTGAAACTCACACTCTCAGAAGAGACATTTCACTATCATGAATATTCAATCGCATCATTTATTCAATACCATGAACTCCCAACTGATGAGACAGAGTGTGTGTCAACAGTGTGTGTCACACACAGACAGACACACACAGACACAGAAACAGACACACACAATTCAACAGAATGATGATTTAAACGACTGAGGTCAAACCTCAGAAACCACTCTTCCCACACGGAGAAGAGAATACTGATCTAATTACTCGATTAACCATCATTCCTCTCAAAGATGCATCACACGGAACAAGCTTATCAACGTGCTGAGCAACGTGGTGGAAGCGAAGATAAAAGCCGGGATATTCAGAACATCTTATAGCATGGCAATCGGAAGGTATGGCACACACACACATGACACATTATGACGTCATTATGTGTTATAGGTACAGCTGTATATCACGTCCTACAGCTGTTGTCATGGTAACGCATACATTTCAGATATCGGAGAGAAGTTGCGTCGCACGCGGGTACCACATCACGGCGTGTCGAGGTGTGTAGCTGTCCCGCACCCTACACCGGTACATCGTGCGAGGAATGCCGGGCTGGGATGTGGCACAAGTTAGGGTGGGGGTGTGCACGGTGTGATTGTAACGGATACAGCTACAATTGTAACTCATTCACGGGCAAGTGTCACGACTGTGCGTATGACACAGCCTGTCACAACTGTGACTGTTGTGCGGATGGGTTCTATGGTAAACCACGGGGAGACCCCAATCCATGTACACCCTGTCCCTGCAATGGCCGGGCCACCACGTGCACAACCCGCGATGATGGCAGTTTTGGGAGGTGTGTCAACTGTGAGGTGGGCTACGAGGGTGACAGGTGTGAGCGGTGTCAAGACGGTTACTATGGTAACCCAGAGCGAGGTGTCCCCTGTCAGAAGTGCTATTGTAGTGGTAACATTGACACCTCTGTGACAGGAAACTGTCACAATACAACGGGAGAGTGCTACAATTGTCTGAACCACACGACAGGCACCCAATGTCAGTTGTGTGAACGTGGTTTCTACGGAGACGCCACGCAACAAGATTGCAAACAGTGTTCGTGCGATCTGATTGGTGCCAAGGACAACATCTGTGACATTGCGACTGGGAAATGCACGTGCAAGATCAACGTGACAGGTGACACGTGCAACACGTGTGTCAGCAGCACATTTGGCATCAAATCTGGGCGTGGTTGCGCGGCGTGTGAGTGTGACACGACGGGCACACAACAGAACTCTAACCATTGTGACGTCACGACAGGTCAGTGTCTGTGCAGGCCGGACAGACAATACCGGCAGTGTGACGGATGTGTAAACGGGTACTTCTTGCAAGATGACGGCCAGTGTGCGAGGTGTGACTGCCCGCCACACCGGAGTTCCAACTACTCGTGTAACGGCACAACTGGGCAGTGCTACTGCCTGGACAAGTACACTGGACAGAGGTGTGAGCAGGCAGCGTGCACACGCGGGTCCTGGAGTGATTGGACACCGTGCGATAGGCCGTGTGGCAACGGCACTCAGACAAGGAGCAGACAAGTCGGCGCCCCTGACAAGATGGTGGTGGAGAAGGAGGGTCTCCCTGTGGAGCTGTGCGTTGCTATGGAAACGCAGAGGAGAACGTGCAACTCTGTACCCTGTGATGACGTCACTGCGGAGTGTCAGGCTGTCACGGTTCTGGAGCCGCTATCGGTCGGGAATTGCCGGACCAGACGGCATTATCCTGTTCGCAAGTGTCGGGGAAGCTGTAACCACTCCGATATTGATTGTTGTCAGCCGTACCAGCTAACACAGCGGCAATACAGATTGTACTGCACTGATGGAACAACGCTGAAACGGAAATTTGATGAAGTGAAACAGTGCGGTTGTCTATCGTGTTGAGACCCGCGTGATAGGCAACGCGTTACCATGGAAAACACGTGAGACTGAAGAAAAATGCGTGACCAGCAAAGCGTGACCATGGAAATCACACGTGTTGGCTTCGGCGTCACCATGGTAGCGTTTGGCGAGAACAATCGAATTTGGGGAATAATAGTTCACTTCAAAACTGCTGAATAAACATCCTTCCACAGTCCACTTTTTCGGTTGCTCGTAGAGCACTGTCAAAAGATTTCATGAATTTGTTGATCACAACAACATATTAAACAACGTTATTTAGTAATTGCAATGTCATAATCAAACCATATTTGAAGGTGAAATCTCAGTATTTCCCAGCATTTTTAAGGACTACTTTTCATTCGCAGCATATTATGCTAAGTATCTTGACTCACAAATAAACACACACACACACACNCACACACACACACACACCGTTACCTTTTAAGAGAGGTCAGAGGAGTGAGTGTGGCTATGAAACGGAGAGAGCGCGTATGATTTTTATTGGACCACTCTCGCCTGTTTGACACATTGAAATTGGTGTAGTTTTCAAGTTCATGATGTAATCAAAGTTATATTTCAGGAATAGCGATGTGAGCGTTGTTACCTTCCTATGCATTTCTTTGCGCGAAATGATTTCGATTTATGCACTGTTACATTCAGCTTTTCTCCTATAAGACTTTTTGCTGTGAGTTGTGACACCGATAGGCAATAGGTACGTACATTTTATAAACAAGTCGGAATCTTTTATTGATGTTGAAGGAGAATTGGGTGGTGAACGTTAATTTGGTGAAGTTGGAGATGGTTACCGGTTTAAATGTTTTAATCTTTAATCAAAGTACCGGTCTCCATACCAGGATGATATTTCGACATGATGTAGTGAACATCTATCGCGGATAGCAGTTCTAGTACAGCAGCAGCTCTACTATGACGTCTCGCAATTTTTCCCTATCCATCATTTTTTCGTATGACTTGAAACATGTTCTATACAGTTATTGCAGCACAGTTATTGAGCTCAAATGTTGCGTTGACGCTGCTCAATGCTCAATAATAATTTAAACAGAGCTCGTTCTCAAACAAAACAACGAAGTATGTACCCCATTTCTTGAATGTCTCTCAACTTTTGGCAGTTGAGAATATCCCTTTCTTGTTCGCGTTGTGGGATAATTGCCCCCTATTTCTTCTTCTTCTTCTTGACTGAAACTCGTATTTTGGTCTAGGACCCCATCCCAAGTATACTCCCATGAAGTTGTTGTACTCGACTATAGTCCTCTCCGTGGTGCTTTCCCTGGTACTAGGACAGGATAGGGAAACTGTGCCCATCATAGCAGAAATCCCCCTGGACAGTTATTCAGAATGTGGCAGGTATTGTGTCAATGTACACAACTGTAAATCCCTCGAGTTTACCGGGAAAACATGTCGACTGCTAAGCACAGTGGTGAGAAGCGGAGCGAGTGGTGATAACAACCTCACTCGCTACATCACAGCAGAGGATTTCTCGGCGGAACGGTGCCGGGAAACTACGAAACGAGTCCTCATGACGTCACAGTCGTTCATCATCCAATCAGAAAACAGGAGTCTCTACCTCGACCCAGACAATTCAGTCTCGCAGAAACTGTGGAAGCGGAAGAAAGCCACAGTTTGGGTGTATAACCGTACGACGCAGCATCTGCGGGTTTTCAACTCGAGTTGGTGCGCGTCCTGGTCAAACAACAAGAACACCCTCTCGACATTCAGTTTCATGAAGTGTCCTGAGAATGGTGATGAGACACAGAAGACGAAGTTTATCCTGCTCTCTTCTGAGCCCTGCGACTGGAAACTGGTTGACCTATGGGGACGACACATACAGATTCCTCTTGATCTACAGAGTGCAAGTGACAATAGCATCGACGACAAAGCTGTGCAGACGCAGCACTTTGTACTCCCCCCTGACACCACTGAAAGTGAAACGACGGGCCGTCGGAATCTATCGTCGTTTCAGATTGAATTTGGCATGTTGCCAGGGGTGTGTCAACGATATGTCCCCGAACATGGGGTCCTCCAACCTGGACCCAGGAGGGCCCCAATATTCTTCGAGGGACAGGCCATGACTTTCTCCTGTCTGGACGATTATGTACTCAGGATACGAGACCAGGCAGTTTCAGAGTCTGCGCTGGTCAAGACGTGCGATGTGTCGCTGATAAGAGATATAGAGAAGATCAAATGTTCAAATGAGAACCGCAACGATCTGTTCCATTGGGCTATCCTGGGGGCCGGGGCTGCTGTCACTGCTGGCCTGAGTGCCGTGGCTGTGTTAAGGAAGACACGGAAACGGCAGGTGGGCCGTGTGATGCAGGCAGGCAGTGATCAACTGGAGAATGTTATCATGGCAAGTAATAAGAACAATATGACACTGTGTCAGATAGGCAGCACGGAGGTTAAGGGGCATGATGCTGACATCAATATGGCTTGCTCCAAACAATGATCACTGACGAGGTGTTCTCTCCCCACACGTGTGTGTGTGTGTATGTTGGATCGCTTGTTTCGATAGAGAATTTGGTACTGTTTGGGCATATACCTACAGTCAGACAGACACATATTGGTTTGTTTTGAAATGGATCGTATTGTTAAGGTTGTAATCGTACAGTAAGCGTAAAATGTTATGAATGCCGGCATGCTATTCAATATTATGAGCTTTTCTACTTTTAGCAAAGCTTTCAAATTTTGCTCCTTTGATGATAATTTTGACGACAACAAACTTTTGTCATAAATTCTTCTTTTTCCCTGAAACTCCATTTCCACTCCCTATAACCGACTGGTGCCGGGTGCGTGACCTTACTCAGGAAAGTTGATGGTCGATGAATTCAACATCGGTGGGAGTAGATCACGTGGATACACGTGCGTCACGTGACAGCATCTCAAGAACAATAGCTGTCGTGTAGCACGACATCAGCTGTTTGTCGCAACCATGTCCCTGTCGCAGCAGATTCATCGCAACCTATGTGGATTTATCAGGATAAAATTGTGCTGCCATTAATTAACGCATTACTTCAATCATCGGGTCAAACCAATGGGAAGAAACATTGCATAAACACGAGAATCAATTAAATGGGACACCTTTACCGAAAAAAGAGCAAAATAATTTTCGCAGGGAACAATATGGGAATAAGTGTTCATGAGCTATTTTTTGATGTACAATGCGAATCTGAATGAATTTTTGAGCTAGCTCATCGGGAAGTCATTGAAAATTCCAATTTCTTCCTATATGTGAGGTTCGAAGTCACATGGCAGAAAGCTCCTCAACGATGCAAAATATGGCCAAATGAACACTTAACTGGTACTAAGGACACTAAGGGCTTGAACCATTCCGGATTTTCATGAATATACAAAAGCAAAAAAGCAGGTTTATAAAGTTGATAAGAGTAAATTCTTTGCGAAATATACATGCATTTTTCAGTAACCTCTTATTAGTCTATACCTAATATATTTCAAAATGCACATGCAGTTTACAACTTAATATAACAATCATTTAGTATATTAAACTAGTCTAGTTCTGTCTAGTCATGCTTATTCCCGAAGAGTTGTCAAAAATCAAAATTTGGGTATGTCAGAACTTTCTGAGAATTTACTAACAGAACGAATATTCAGCCCGTGGCAACATAATATTAAGACAAAACCCGATGATGATCAATCGTGCAAAGGAAAAACATCAAAAAATCATGCACCATCATTACACTAACTTTGAAACAGTTAACATTACCTTATAAAAGACAGTTAAATTACGTATAAATCATTGTTAACAACGCCTGTCAACAACGCCTCTAAACAACGCCCTGGCAGTTAGCCAGGAGGTCTCTCATTCCCAGAGCTATGGGATGCTGACGGCGGTAACATCTTGCATTTTCCAATACGCACTTGACGCCTTTTCCATCTCAGATTTTACCTTCGTCCAGTACTTCTCTACCTCGATACCTGACGATATGTAACACGTGATTGCTTGCGATACCTGACGATATAAACACGTGATTTTAGCTGAAACACGTTTCAAACACGTGCGTAACTGACGGTATTGTAGTACGTGTGTTTATTTCATTGACATCAGTTCCCAGGCCCGCCGTTCCGCGTGGGTAATTGGGGGGATTGAATCACTTCACAACACAAAGACTGTTACCATGGTAACGCGACTTCATTTCAATGTTTTATTGGAGAATTCGGTTGATTGAAACGAACCTATATTATATTTTGTGTTTGGAGAATGAAATCCGACGTTTTTTATACAGAGTTTTCAAATAAATAGCTCTATATCATATTCATTATTCATGTATGCATAAAATTGATTCTTAGGACAAGGAGAAGCCACTCAAGGAACAATACGGCACGTGCGGCGTGCATGGTACGAAAGAGGTGCGTACCGCGTGTTGAAAAGAGATGTCATCGTGCGATTTTCGGAAAATACAAACTCTCGGTTTGAATTGAGCAGCAACCCCGAAGAGGTTCATAGCTCACCCCAAACTAGATTTAAAATCAACAGATTGAAAGATAAATGTTCATCCAATAATCAATCAATCCCTCCTTCTTCATTTATTCCATGTCTGAACACAGATCTCGACTGTACAACTTCACTTTCGGTTACTTAATCAATGTAAGTTCATGAAATGACAACATGTTTTCTGTCACTCAAAACCCAGCGCCTGCCAATTGTTTGGACCGTCTCCAGGGGACAACACAGAATATGAGCACACACACGAACGACACAGCGACCACTGTGACTCCAGCAACAACCACCAGCACCAAGGCAGGAGTGGTACCCCACAGTGTCACAATGAGGAAAGCAACAGCAACAAGAGCAACGAGTGTTGCAACAACGAGACATTTCCCAAACTTTTCCAGGGTAACCGGAAGCTCGTACGTAACAAACGCTTTGGGATCGGGTGCAAGAGACGCGGATACGCGAGGATTTACTCTGATGAGATTAGTGCGGGTAGCTCCACGGGTGGTGCTGAGAGGGGTGGTAGCCGTGCCAGGCTTGACGAGAGGATGGACTTTGGCTATGGGTCGGATTGACGATGGGGATGGAGAGGGGGATGGGGACGGAGTTTCGTAGCACGGGTTCTCATGTGACGGAAGAGCTGGTACTATCTGACTAATGCTGCACTGTGATGCAAATGATGTCATCTCTATGGAAACATCAGTGTTCATTCTAGAGAAAGAAGCCTCCTCAAAGTTATCACTCCCTACAGACAGGCGTGCTGACTTATCACACCCCACTGCACGCTGCTCCTCGCACGAAACTGAGTTCCTCGTGACGTCACTCTTAGATTT
>CAMPET010000355.1:3720-19895 GCA_946803715.1 Beroe ovata
ACACACACACACACACACACACACACATTTCTGTATATTACGATGAATCTAATGAATTGGGCGGATCAAAGCGCATCCAATATCCATCATCTTTGTGGGTGTCAGTTTTTTGCTAATGGGATTGCACATTGACAATCCGATATCTTATACAATGATCATTGAGGGGGTCATCACATATTTGGGTTTGCATCATGGTTTTGACCGACCTCTGCTCCCGAAATTTTGGTTTCCCGTCATGTCCCCAACTTTCTGATGACAGTGCTGATTTGATTATACCCATCGCTGAGAGCATGCACATCCGGCCTTGAATGCCTGCCTGGATGATTCATTTCATAATTAATTGATATTTAATAGACCCACACTCTCTCACTGCGATCATATTCATATCCTGGAATTGGATTAAAAGACATGAGCGTGTCGGGAAGTCATTTCTCAGCAACCAGCTTCCCTTTCGTTGCTCTCTGCAGTTTTATGCTTCACTGACACACGCCAGTTCCATTGCTTCATCACCATGATATTGCTGCTATGGAGACCATGTTGCTTTGGGATGCTATTGGTTGCTTGGAATGCGGTTGCTATGGATACTCAACACTCCGCATGGCTAACTTGTCCGATGATATGGGTAAGACGCGGTAATCATATGCTTTAACTGACATTGGGAAGCTAGATAACCATAATAGCTGCGGAGCAAGGATCACTCATTTTTACCACTTTTCCATGGAACCCCTGAATATATATGCAATTGCAGTCTACAATAAACATAAATCCTGAGTATTCCGCATTTCGAAGTGTTCTCATGGGGCGCCCAGATAATTCCTAGGGTAACCATCTGCTTTGGTAGTCTTGAACAATATCGTCACCACTGACAAACAGGCTGCTAAAATTCTGTTTCATTCTATTTTTCATTCCTTCACAGACTTTGTTCTCTAAGACCCCAACTAGTCGTGACGTCACAGGTGACGTCATGCGTCACTTGTCCTAACTAGCCATGACATACTGTTCTAATCCACATACTGTTCTGCAGCACAAGCATCCCACCGATGACACCATTTGATACGGACCCTATATCTACTAACGGCATGATTCTCACTAGGTAGGTTTGTCAGTAAGTAGGTATGTTTGTCTGCCAGGTTGTTTGTTTGTTTGTGTGCCTTTCTGTCTGTCTACCTCTCTGTATGTCTGTCTGTGTGTCTGTCGGTCTCTGCTATTTGTTCGTTTGTAATCTGTTTGTCAGAATTCCCACGGGTTCTCAACTCTCTCCACTGACTCTCTCTATTTTCAGCAGTTCAGCAACAGGAGCAGGGAACATCATCATCTCCCCTCCCATGGTCTCCTCCATTCCCTCCTCTACCCTCTTCAACCCCATCCCTTCCCCCTACTCCCCCCTCACAGNCCCTCCCCCTCCTCACCCCGCCTCTCTCCGTGTGTAGGTCTGTCACCGATTGCAGTGGACGGGACCTCCACTCCAAGTATCCAGAACACAGTTCTCCCTGGTATCTTACCACCCGGTGTTATTCTACCACCTGGTATCCACAGTCCAGAGATGACACCCGCAGCTGCGTCCATGTCACCTACAATGCTTCTCAACTCGCCAGCCAAGTCTTTCAGGTGAGAGATTCTCGTCACCTGCTACAGGTAAATTAATAGAGAATGTTTTTGATCACGTGATAGCGTTTCTGTATCTTCATTGGTTGTATCCATATCTATGTCACGTTATCGAAAACACTCGGGACCTCTCCTCAAAAATACCATTCGCTATTCTCCTCGCGATTTTGTGAACGTCTCATTAGGACGTGCTTATTGTGTTTTTGCACGTGCTGATTGTGGTATTTTTTCACCGGCATTTAATCAACTCCTCACGAACTTCCTCTGCGATCAATCAATTATCCACAATCCACATGATCTCTCAAATCCCTCTGCTTTACCCCAATTACTATCATAGCACCATATTATCAATTGATTGCAATAATTGGGCATAAAAGTGTGTCTTGCCGTCTGGTCACAATTGTGATAATCCANAGAATATTGATGGTCCCCTGATGGGTGGCGACCCCTACTGACCAGTGATGATTCTCGGTGATGATTCTAATTTTTCGGATACCAATTACCAAACTTACCATCATAAAGAGTGCATCTAGGGCGTGTTTACCTGTGTCTTTGAGCCTGACAGTGACAAGTGTAAATGGTATTCTGCTAATGTTTAGTAGAGGTCAGGGGGTCATAAAGTNAAATTCATCGAATTTCCGATCGGAGTATCGATAGAAAATGAAGTGAGTGACTCCACACTTTTTTAGGGTGGGGTGGGGCTATTTGGGACGATTTCACAAAAACTGCGATACCCATGAAAATCCTTAAGTTTTCTGGCGAAACCAATGGTTTAATCGATACGAATGGCTCTCACTGATCATATTCCCGGGCTGTTGATCACTCTAGATCTATGTCAAAATCGAAAAAAGATATTCAAGAAAAACCAACCGTCCAGAATTCCCCCTCAAAAAAATAGGGTAGTACAATTCTGGACATGCCATCAGAGCATGTATTAAAGGAAATGAATGCATTATGACATTTGTGAGTATCGGGCAAATGATATGTGATATCTTTTTAAAAAGACGGATTTGCTTTTGTACTCCAAATTGCCCCTGACCAAAATTACCCCACGTAAAATGTGATTTTTCAAAATCACAGAATCGGATTTCCCGATGTTCAGGGCGACATCTAAACATGTTTTACATGTTTCCCGAAAATCTTGTGACCCTATCTCAAGTGGAAAAGGTGTCCAAGAATGCCCCACAAAAATTCTTACACGTGTCCAGATTTATTTGACAGTCCAAAATGGCCCAAACACTGGGAGTCTGTTTTCAATTTTGTATGTTTTTAAAGCTGTACGTACGATAAAGCCATTGTTACAAATAGTATCAATTGTTGTTATGGTATTTTTCAGGGAAATACCACCCAAAATATATCGATTCCGGGGAGTAATTCCCAAAAAGTTAATTGCACTTCCACAGTCCTCGTTAAGGTCCCCAGAAACACTTCGTAAGTTTGTCGCGGTCAACGAGGTTAAGAATTAATATTTCTGGGCCACTCCCATCCGGCCATGGGAAAATTTTCGTTGCTATTGAGGTACGCGGAGTTGAGGAGCAAATGAGGGCATCTTAGATTGGGGCATCAGAAATTAGCTGCCTAGTGGTGAGAAGGTGGTCGAAAAGCGGCCA
This sequence comes from Beroe ovata, assembly GCA_946803715.1. Lineage (NCBI taxonomy): Eukaryota > Metazoa > Ctenophora > Nuda > Beroida > Beroidae > Beroe > Beroe ovata. The sequence goes on from CAMPET010000355.1 coordinate 6,936, forward strand.
GAAAAGGGGTCAAATGCAATCAGTAATGGGCCAGGACGTGGCCAAATAGTGCCAGTGGGGGTCGGGGAGAAGTCAGAAGAGCTTCAGCGTTCAGAACCGTGATTCAGTGCCCTTGCAAATGAAATAATATTAATGAAATAATATAGATGATCCCCTGGTGAGTGGGGACCCCTACTGACCAGTGGCCAATCGGTGATGATTCTCATTTTTCGGATACCCAACTTACCATCATAAAGAGTGCATCTAGGGCGTGTTTTTAGTAGAGGTCGGTCAGGGGGTCAGAAAGTGTTCAATGAAAACACTGTTCATCAGAGGTTCATCAGGGATTCAGCAGTCGATACCGTATTCCGGATTCCCCAGGGCTGACCTTGATAAAACACTACTCTGGAGAAGGAGGACTGTGGATGTGGAAACACATAATATAGACATAGATATACAAGCAGAATGACCTTTTTATTTTTCACAGCTGTACTCTCGACTTGTACGACCAGATGATGAAGAGGTGTATGACATATCTCTATAATTATCCTCTGTATACGCCCCATTAAACGTATTTGAAAAATCCTCTTCAATAGATTGTAAGGCCCATTTGCTTCGACCTCGACCTCGACCGGCTTTACCGCTTCGAACCATACGTGATTAAACATTTGCGTTTCCCAAACTCCCAAACAACGTGGGTTACCCAAACTATACCCAATCTTTACCATGAAACTAAACATGAACCTCTTGTTGATCACTGACCATGTGTGCTCACTGACCATGACATCTCAGACAGTTGAGGACAACCCTGACGCACTGACCATGGATCTCCAGCTGGCCGAGATGCTGGACGGCAGGGGACTCCAAGGAGAGGAACTCCTCTGTTCTCACTACCTCACCGATATGAAGTTAAAACTCCAGCACCCGGTGGATTCCCTAGTTCTGGACGAAGAACCAGCAACTAGGGCGGCAATCCCTGGTTCGGGGGGCACTGGCCCGTCTCCGAGACGAGGCCCTACTGCAGGTGGGGGCGGGGCACACGAGGAGAGGTATAATAATGAGGATGCGGAGAGTGCTATACGGCAGTCTATAGACCGATTAGCGGGGCAGGACCAGGCGGGACCAAACTCGGTCCCGGGTCAGGGAGCCTCCGCTCTGAGACACTCACAAATCGGGCCTGGCTCTAAACCTGACATCAGGAAAAGTGAGGATGTCTTCATCCGGAATCCTGATGAACGACCCATTAAACCGGCTAAAAATAACTTCCCTTTCTGATGTCACAGCATCTGTCTCTCTTTCTTCTGTCCCTCTTTGAAGAGAGTATGATCTCTCTTTGTTGGAGTCATCAAGTATAGTCATCAATGTGGAAGTATATTCCATTTGTAAATATTTGTACATACAATTCTCTTCGAAAATAACATGATTACATAATAGTGTTAGCATTCAGCAACTATTAAGCTTTGGTTTTGATTGGAAAACCTCTTACAACGTCAATTTTTAGTTTCATAGTTTCTCAGAGATTAAGTTATATATCTTACTCAAGTTGTAAGTTAATTTTAATGCAGTGTTTTTACTCGAGGTGGCTGTATATAGTATAAGTTTATATCATGTGTATGATTAAGAGTTTTTATCTTATTGCTAATTTGTTGTTATGTAACATAGTGTGAATAATATATTTCTATGATATAGTTAATTGTGCCAACAATATGTTCATTCCTAATCACCCCGTGTTAAATTAACTCTCTAGTTGCCGGCCACGCCCATTATTGCCATCTTCTAGTTCCTATATTTCTAGAGAACCGAATTGTCGACTCAGCCTGGTATTAGAACATCAAATTAGACGGTTACACTGATTTAGACGCGTGCATTTGGGTAAAGATATATCTGCACGCCGTAAAATTAGCCATCACATGCGTGGTTTAGTCTCAGATTGTCGAAATTGCAGTTATGATTAATATGGACAATGATCGTGTTGTAATTGGATTACTAAATGTGTGTCTCTCTCTCATATAGCTCATGGTGACTTGAAGTTGGAGAAGAAGAGAAGTTTATACTAGCCGAGACCAATTTCTCCTGCTGGGAAATGGAAGAGGAGTGTTGATCGACCGACCTCTGCAAAGAGTCCAAGATCAGAGAAGACTGTGAGTTCCATGCGTCTATTAAGCTCTTAAACCCATTTGGATGTTAATGATCATGATTTCTAATCACTAATGACTCTACTCACATGCAAGTCCAAAGGATCAATAGATGTATTCCTGGTGAATAGTAACAAGTTTAGTGTTTCTCTCTTCCGTCGCACGGTTTAACCCCAGATCAGGGGTCAAAGGTAAATCCTGCAAGCGAGGGGTAGGGAGCTATCATACAGCTCTTGATACCCCGTTAGATCACTGTGGTTGCCAGGTTACGCCACCACGTTTCCAGGAGACGCCACCATGACGTCATCAAGTGAGAATATCCAGGCGATCCTTGCTCTAGATGCACGGTACAACAACAATCGGGGTACAGCCCCTCACCTAAAAACCCTGTATATGCGACGGAGGTGAAATTTCATTGTGTTTACACATATCTTTATGGAGACAAATATCATAATTTTGGGTTTTTTCCAGAACTAAGTACATTATATTTGTAGGTCGCAACTGTTGCGTGAGAAGAGTGATAGGGAAAACTACTTCCAAATAAGAAGCAAAATCTTATCTCAGAAATATCCATCTGTGTCTACGTCCTCAGGCAATTATATCTTATCACAGTCGAATGAGATTGGGATATTTTTCTTCTCGATGAATCTGACGAAACCTATCATGACTATCTTTTCTAAATATTGTATATCATATTGTCTAGATTACAGATCAAGCTCAAGAACGTGCAGTCGGACTTGTAGCATGGAAAGTTTGGATATCATAGCTGAGACCACTGACTCCCTGATAGGTTTATAATACCTGGCAACAATTTGTTGTCAGGGTCATTGAATTCTTTGGAGAAATTTTTTGTACGACTTGGCTGTATTGATGCCCGTGGGAAAGTTGATTTCCTATCTATCTCAGGTGGCCGGAAGAAAGGCACCCCCAGACGAAAGGGTGCAACTAGTTCGTCATCTCCGATGAAAACACAACCGGAGAAGATAAGTTACGCGTTTACCGACATGCCTCACATATTCGACCAGCATTCCAAGTGAGGAGTATTAAGATATCGGTTAGATATCAGTGTCAAGAGTGCTGACTGTTATCAATCTCTAACAAGAGTGCTGGGTGTTGTCAGTCTATTGCAAGAGTGCTGGCTGTTGTCAGTTTGTTGCAAGAGTGCTGGGTGTTGTCAGTTTGTTGCAAGAGTGCTGACTGTTGTCAGTCTGTTGCAAGAGTGCTGACTGTTGTCAGTCTGTTGCAAGAGTGCTGACTGTTGTCAGTCTGTTGCAAGAGTGCTGACTGTTGTCAGTCTGTTGCAAGAGTGCTGACTGTTGTCAGTCTGTTGCAAGAGTGCTGGCTGTTGTCAGTCTGTTGCAAGAGTGCTGGGTGTTGTCAGTCTGTTGCAAGAGTGCTGACTGTTGTCAGTCTGTTGCAAGAGTGCTGGGCGTTGTCGGAGTATTGTCTGACTTACCAAACGGCCTGATTTGACCCGGCATGTTTCACTGCAGGGGTGTGAGGATGGTGAAGTTTGCTCACCACAGTTGCACACTTCTGGCCTGTTGTTCGGAGGACTTTACCATTTCTCTCTGCCACCTGGACCCGTACAGCGTCAAGGTCATCCTAGAGGGACACCGTAGCATTGTCAGGTATGTAGACTGTAGAGAATAGAGATGTACATCATACAGTATACATTATTGTACATTGCACAATGTACACTCTAGTACCTGTGAACCAGGACTGAGGGATGGCTTGACATTAACCTGGGCTGCCAGATCAACTGTAATAGAGGTTAATTATATTGAATTCAAAGTTGGGCTTTTTTGGTCATGTGCACCGAATTGGTGTCCACCTATTTTTGAATCAGCTGGGTTTATGGCATCCATAGCCATTTCCCTAGAAAACGACAATATGAACGTATTCGATTCACAAGTCACATGTTTGGAATTCGCTGATACGTACTGACTTTAGAACTCTTAATGAACGTTAATGCACGGTAATTGAAGGTGAATAGTATTTATGATTTTGATCGAGCTCTTGGTTGCCAAGACAATTTCTGTTTGTCCCAATTCCGATATCACTTGGTTATTTTCCTAACTGCAGTACTACAGCTTGAGTTGATTCTCGATAATTTACTATGTTTTTACTCCGCTTGTCCGTCTGTTTTTGTCTCTGCCTCGCTGGAACATACGGCCACCTTACCATCCCGGATCAATACACGGATCTGTGCCTACAGTTTGATAATTACTTTGATGAGTGCTTGGCTCACGGTAAGTGTTGCTCACATTAATTATCGGTTCAGTTGACTATTCATACCGCATGTTTAAAGGGTTCATAATATCCATTATGCAGTCGGCGATTAAGTCAATAACCATTAACCGCACGGCAGCTATTATAATTGCATCAAAACATCTTTTTTTGAAATCGGGTATAGTATTGGGGCGGTAAGTATAAGACTTTAAGACCAAGCTAAATGATGCACAGGTTATCAGCCGCAGTGGATCAAGTGTGCGCACCGAATATTCCAGCTCCAACACGTTGTGGACCGAGCACCGGATGTAGATGAACTCGTTGAGTACCTGGAGTTAACCTTCCCCGGACAGCGGTACATTCACCAGGACGAAAACGGAGAATACCGCTTCACAAACGGTAATCACTTGACCCTAAACGAAGTGAGCAGTTGTCGGTATGCTGAGAGACGGATGAAAAGAATCTGTTCCAAACACTCCAAGTACACTTGTTTGAAGATGTATGCGGAGTTGAGAGCCCGGAGGAGGGGCGAGGAACCTACTGAAAGAGAGGGGGAAGTCGAGAATGATGCTCACTCTGGTCATATCATGGCAGGTTTCTTTGATATAATATGAGGTTATACGTACCATAAAGATAAATTTGATCATCTGCATTCCGCAGGGATACGGTGAAATACTGAAAAGCAGATAATTAGAAATAATTGAAAAGTAGAAGCAACAAAAATGTATATTGATTGTTATATTGCGAACTGAGTTGACGATATCGAAATTCCGTTAATAAGGTGCTGATGACCCTATGGTGCAAAGTGTCAAAGTGTACCTGCTGTACGACTTCGTCAGGAGGGCCATGGTCAAACATGGACCGGCCATAACACTCGTTGAAGGGACCCTTGTGGATGTTTATGAAACGGTAAGAAGGGTTGTAGACCACAACCAGGGGTCCTTCTCGAATTCGACTTGAAAAAAAATCTCCCAGCAATTCCAATTTCCAATGCAATTCCCATGCAATTCTCATGCAATTGCAAGATAAACCCTGTCCAATTGTTAATTAATGTGATGTCTGCTTGATTTATGTACGTGATGCACTTCACAGATGGCAGCAGGAGATGTGTACGAATTGACTATGATGGTTGGATTCACTACCGATGCCGAATGCTACAAGAACTCTCAGGCTAACATTGTCCAGTATACGCTATGTAACCATGCTAAGGTGAGATCATCAATTTGGAAGGAAACACCGATAGGACAATTTATTGGTTCTAACTTGTTCTTCGTCGGAGCCATAACTGTGATTGTAGACTTGTCATGACCCTGAACTCAGCGATAACCATAGCACTAAATCAGAACCCAAGACCTTACCATAAACCAGGAACCATTTTCGATATGATCGAGTTAGATATCATCTTAAATTCCCTGTAGAAACGATCATAGAGGTCACTGATGGCACGGATTTTCGTTCAATTTACCTTGTTAATGTCATTGTCACATTCCTGAAACTACTCCTTTCAGTTAAGCAAAGTCAAGCTGAGTACGCTGTACCAATTATGGATGGCCATCCCATACACTGGTGTAGAGCTAGAGGACATTGACGGTACACCTCTGAAACCTGAGTACTGGGACGTGGCAGGGGATGGTTACACACAACTCAACCCACTTGACATGCTCCTCGTGGATGGAATACACTCTATGGATGGAGGGTACTTCATGCTTGGAGATGGCCACTCTGGACATGGAGATGGCCATTCTGGACATGGAGATGGCCACTCTGGACATGGTGATGAGGTTACATCGAGTAGTTATGATGGTGTTTGGTCATCGGACGGTTATTTTGACTCATCTGGTGGAGATATACCTTGGGTTGACAGTGCATTCAAGCCGGGATATACAGCCGGACCACCAGGTTACGAGACAGCGCCACCTCCAGGAAGTGGCTATTACGGGGGCAGTGGCTACTATCCGGGAAGTGGCTACTATCCGGGAAGTGGCTATTACGGGGGGTCACCAGGTTACGAGACAGCGCCACCTCCGGGAAGTGGCTATTATGGGGGGAGTCGTTATTATCCGGGGAGTGGCTACTATCCGTATTATGGAGACCAGAGTGAACCGGAGAGCAATACCTATGAAGAAAGCAAGACTGAAAAGCCACTGTTGGGCAATATGTTGGGCGATACCTATGAAGAAAGCAAGACTGAGAAGCCACTGTTGGGCAATATGTTGGGCAATACCTATGAAGAAAGCAAGACTGAAAAGCCACTGTTGGGCAATATGTTTGGAGGGAGAAGAAAGTAACCAGGAAAGTTATCAATGGAAATACATTTGGAATAAACAAATTTCACGTCAACATAAAACAACCACTATTGTAGTGCTAAAGTTATGTGGCAAATCGTTCGTGACCAAATAAAATATAGCTTGAAACTGAGAAATTCAATGTAACATTTAGTAGTTTTATTATTTTAGAACAAATGACGACAAGTTTTAATGATTATATAGCCCGAAATTAGTCCTAATACCGCTCCTACTGGCTCTTTAAGGAGTCGAGCGCGGTTTCGGCGCGATTTTCTTCTAATTCAGTAGTGTTATTGTAGAAATCGACGGAGTATTGTCTTGTTTCATCACAATCAGATATATAATGTAACAATTCAAGAATATCAAAACTCCAAATTTGGTCTCAAGTTTGAGAATTAACTTATTATAAAATTGTACATCTAGTACGTAAGATCACCCACATATTGCGTAGAAATTCGCATGCAAATAAAGGAGCGTTCCCGATAAAAATATGAAATCGATCTAAATCGTGTGATTGATCATAGCAGTAAAATGCGAGGCTAACATATAACTGGTTCAATGAAACCTCTTTCAATTCACTGGCTTTTTATAATTCGATTCAGTGTTCATGTATACGGCAATGTCTGTGCGCCTGTTATGGTCTCTATATGTCTTAGCTCGGTTTTACTTGCTAGAAACAGTGCAGTAGGACTAGGTAGCTACCTTTTTCATTCCTTCTTCTGGTCGCTCCACATCAACTCTCGACGCCACCTGAAAACAATGGAGTAACTATAACTAAAGATCACCTGCAGACATATTTTTGTTTTCGAGTAGCATCTTAAGTGATATAGTATTATAGTGAACATCATAATATCTAGTTTAGATTCTATGGTTACCCCTTGTCAAGATTTTGGCTTTTCGTTTGTCACTCTTCAAGCTGCTATCCTCTATCATTGTGATTCAAGACATTGTTATATGAGGAGGGTATCACGTGAGACAGAAATATCAAAAAAATATTAATAAGATAATTGGGGATAAGAGAGATTTGTCGGCATTCTCCCTAAATCGTTGATCCATTCCATTACAATTAATCTATATTATAATTTGGTAAGGTGTTTGTTTGCGTCTTTCGTGACTTTGTAGACAGGCGTCTTTCGTGACTTTGTAGACAAAAGTGACACTATTCTACAATTTGCGCGTGTTGCTATGGTAGCGTAGAAGTTGCACGTGCACGAGATAGAGTGATCACTGATCAGCTGAAGCTCATTTATGAAGACGCTACTTCCATTACGTTGCTCTATTTCTGCTAATGGGGAAACCGAACATCGTGCTGATTTGGCAATAGTCATACTTTTCTTGAGCTGTTGCTTATCTTTTCAGTGCATTTCTTCGGACGTACGGTGAAGCCCTTAGTTTTGTCAATGAACGCAGTGCAACTAAACGAAATTCAACTTGGTAATCGTAAACTTTGGGTGGCAGTTTAAAAAATAACCAGAAACACTGTGATTGTGCTCCTTCATAAATTCTATGTCTCGAACATAGAAAGAATGCTCACTCTTCCATTGTGAGAGTTGGCTGCTCTGTGTGCATTCTTTTTCATGTTTCAAGTAAATGTTGTGTTACTGTCGACTGTCGTTTCAAATTTATTTTCCGCTGTCGTGTCCAATGACTCAATGAGTAGTGTATCACGCCCACTTGGCGGGTTTTCTAGTGATTGATAAAATGTATGTTTGTATGATGTTTCTATGGTGGATCATTATGGTGTGGTTACAATAACATATCCAAAGCATGCCCCTTTGTTTTGGATATTATAAGATAAGGCTGTGCCAGACTTATCATCTGTTAGGTTACTGCTGATGATTCACATTTTAGAATCTTCCCTCTCTATGTCAATACTTGGATTATATGATCGATATCGAGTATTTTGTGACGTAAACCCATACACCTTTAATTTTTTTATAGGTGAGACTTTGGATTATATCTTTCAAAATTAGAAAAGGGAGTTACCAATTTTAGCACATGAGGGTGCATCATCATTGGTGAAACTGAAGTCACCATTTGAGTTGCACGTCGCGACGTCGCTTCCTGACAGAAACTGACGATCATCCGAGCAGGAAAGAGTAAAAACTGTTCCCTGGGAAACCTGATTCTGCATGTTCATGGCGGCAATTCCACCAGGCAGCCGACTCAGGCTGCATTCTGCAAAAGAACATTTAATATGGGTCCGGTTTATTGTACTTCGGCAACAATCAGGAAACGCACAAACACATACAAAAATCGTGGAAATTGACTCACCTATTTCATACGGGATTATTTCCCAATCAATGTTAGCTATTATCCCAGATTCTGACATTGCTTGACTAATAATATCAATGCTCGCTTGTTCATTAGAACGACTTTTTATTCTTCCCCTAAAAACTCCGTTTACTAATTCACCCGCCTCCAGCGTCCAGCATTCTTCAGCCAGTTCCCCAGGTTCTCGGAGAATCACTTTTCCAGCGGTGTTAACAGTCATCCACATATATTTTTGGTCTAAACAATGAAATCATAATATCAGCTGTTACAGTAATCATAAATTGGCGTCAAATAAGACTATTTAAAATAGGAGCACTGAGTCATAGTAAAACCGGCTAGATACGCCATACTGGTTATCACTTGTCGGGCGATGCTAGACCGCTGATGCAATTGCAAGCCGCGAAGCGGCTTGCAATTGAGAATAAGTTTGCGCCGTCTGAGAATAAGTTTGCGCCGCGCGCGCTCGAAACGAAATTCTCGACAGGGTCTATCATTGATCATCGATCGACAAGTTATCACCTGTGTCAATCACCGCGAATTTGTAACACGGTTTCTCATCCCAACGGCTGTTCATGATAGACCATCGCTCATTCTCATTGAGCTCAATTGTATGAGTATATGGAATCAGCATTATCCGGCCCTCAACACCGTGGGACAGAAGATATGTTGTTTGACCTAGCTCTGTCTGCAGGCGATAAAACTGTTCCGGAAACTGAATAGCACCTGCACGTTGTTATGCATTGTTGTTGATATATTTGAGTTGGAGTAGTGGGGTGTTTTGTAGCGGTCGCATGAGGGATGAGAATTTAGAATTTCTGATAACGCACAGAATCTGTGCGTTATCCGGGCATTACGTAATTTAAGTTGTGCCACAGATGCACCAAGTGTTGTAGGTACCGGATAATCGAATAACAACTTAAATTACGTAATGCCCGGAAAGTATTATGATGTGGTGCTATATAGTCGTTCTACTGATCCTGGAACCCTCTAACAATTATTACAGGAGTATTTCTGTAACACTCCGGCTTATATAAATAGCTCTAAATATCATACCAAGCCATACTAAGAGTACCTAAACTTTTCATCATAATATATTCATTTTGTGTTGGTATGACTATCTATAATATAAAGGAATAAGGCACTTATAGGAAAGTGGTTCCGCTGTATATGGATAACTCGACCAAATGGAGTTGGAGAGCCGGGATTTTTTGCAAGGTGGTAGATAGATAAATTCCGCTGTCGAACATCATTTCCGATTTTTGATTTAGGTCTTGGATTTTTTGTAATCGGCGCTCAAAGTTGGGAAAAGGGTTTTGAAAAACGACTATGCAATATAGGAGGAATAAGCGTTGCTAGGCGACGTAAGAGTTGCACGTGCATGTTTATTGAAAGTGCGCGCGCGCGTTAATGTTATTGCCATTTCGTTGTTCCTTTGTTTTGAGAGGTATCAATTTTGATGCTGCACTTATTTTAATTCTCTGATGCACTCAGTATATCCAAAATTAAGTATACCACGCCCACTTGACGGGCGTTCTAGTGTTTAAATAATGTTTAAATAACTTAATTTCATACGCACAATTCTCTTCAGAAGCTGCTGCTTCCTTCAAGCATTCCATTGCGTAAGAGGTGATATAGACTTTTTCCGAGTCTGTTACAGTCGTTGCTGGACTGTTAATAGCACTTTTCAGATAACACCCAAAAGATTCGTGTGGTTGCACAACAAAAGACACAGCCACACACCCGCGGCTAATCTCTAATTCCCGACAAGCTTCTACACACTTTTGAGAGGTCGTGATTCTCGTTCGCCTTGCTGGTGCAATGTCATTGCCCGGGAAGTCTTCTCCGATACGAGCACAACAGTGAAGATTATCTGAGAGTTATGATAATACGAATTTGAAGGAAATTTCTGGTATTCCTCTGATTGCGAACTCAGACAATGAAACAGTGGTTAGACTGTTTCATTGTCTGAGTTCGCAATCAGAGGAATACCAGAAATTTCCTTCAAATTCGTAGTAACTATGCGACTCTTAAACATAACCCCTCTCCAAAAAGTTATGATAATATCATTGAAAAATGAAATAGCTTGTTGAGAGAGACATGAAACCAGGAGGAGATGTTTTCGTACTCTGATAATCATTTTTTTGGACTATACTAATCGTGCAGAGATCATGGATTTCATGTTTCCCGCACGTGCGTTACCTGCAGCTAAACTTAGTTGTAAGTGGGTCACTATGGTAACCAATCGCAGCAGTAATGTGCCTATCATGGTTCAATCCATGTGTATGTCAAGGATTAATCTTGAGCAATCGTCAAACTAAAAACGTTGGGAGAAATGGACGAAATTGGGATGGTGAGTTGTGGGCAAGGTGCTTTATACCGCGGCTCTTCCCTCCCTCTCTCTCTCTCCCTCCCCCACTNTTTTTGGTCTAAACAATGAAATCATAATATCAGCTGTTACAGTAATCATAAATTGGCGTCAAATAAGACTATTTAAAATAGGAGCACTGAGTCATAGTAAAACCGGCTAGATACGCCATACTGGTTATCACTTGTCGGGCGATGCTAGACCGCTGATGCAATTGCAAGCCGCGAAGCGGCTTGCAATTGAGAATAAGTTTGCGCCGTCTGAGAATAAGTTTGCGCCGCGCGCGCTCGAAACGAAATTCTCGACAGGGTCTATCATTGATCATCGATCGACAAGTTATCACCTGTGTCAATCACCGCGAATTTGTAACACGGTTTCTCATCCCAACGGCTGTTCATGATAGACCATCGCTCATTCTCATTGAGCTCAATTGTATGAGTATATGGAATCAGCATTATCCGGCCCTCAACACCGTGGGACAGAAGATATGTTGTTTGACCTAGCTCTGTCTGCAGGCGATAAAACTGTTCCGGAAACTGAATAGCACCTGCACGTTGTTATGCATTGTTGTTGATATATTTGAGTTGGAGTAGTGGGGTGTTTTGTAGCGGTCGCATGAGGGATGAGAATTTAGAATTTCTGATAACGCACAGAATCTGTGCGTTATCCGGGCATTACGTAATTTAAGTTGTGCCACAGATGCACCAAGTGTTGTAGGTACCGGATAATCGAATAACAACTTAAATTACGTAATGCCCGGAAAGTATTATGATGTGGTGCTATATAGTCGTTCTACTGATCCTGGAACCCTCTAACAATTATTACAGGAGTATTTCTGTAACACTCCGGCTTATAAATAGCTCTAGATATCATACCAAGCCATACTAAGAGTACCTAAACTTTTCATCATAATATATTCATTTTATGTTGGTATGATTAAATAATGTTTAAATAACTTAATTTCATACGCACAATTCTCTTCAGAAGCTGCTGCTTCGTTCAAGCATTCCATTTCGTAAGAGGTGATATAGACTTTTTCCGAGTCTGTTACAGTCGTTGCTGGACTGTTAATAGCACTTTTCAGATAACACCCAAAAGATTCGTGTGGTTGCACAACAAAAGACACAGCCACACACCCGTGGCTAATCTCTAATTTTCGACAAGTTTCTACACACTGTTGAGAGGTCGTGATACTTCGCCTTGCTGGTGCAATGTCATTGTTCGGGAAGTCTTCTCCGATACGAGCACAACAGTGAAGATTATCTGAGAGTTATGATAACATCATTGAAAAATGAAATAGCTTGTTGAGAGAAACATGAAAACAAGGGGGAGATGTTTTCGTACTCTGATAATCATTTTTTTGGACTATACTAATCATGCAGAGATCATAGATTTCATATTTCCCGCACGTGCATTACCTGCAGCTAAACTTGGTTTTAAGTGGGTCACTATGGTAACCAATCCCAGCAGTAATATGCCTATCATGGTTCAATCCATGTGTATGTCAAGGATTAATCGTGAACAATCGTCAAACTAAAAACGTTGGGAGAAATGGACGAAATTGGGATGGTGAGATGTGAGCAAGGTGCTTTATACCGCGGCTCTTCCCTCCCTCTCTCTCTCTCCCTCCCCCACTCCCTCTCTCTCTCTCCGCTCTCTCACTCTCCCTCCCCCACTCCCTGCCTCACTC
>CAMPET010000355.1:37144-52497 GCA_946803715.1 Beroe ovata
GTGTGTGTGTGTGTGTGTGTGTGTGTGTGTGTTCAGCAATGAGAACAGTTGAAGAAGAAAGTGCCGCGTGGTCAGAAATCAGAGGATGGGGGTTCATGGAGAAGTGGTAGTTCTCATTTCGATCGCGATGAATTGTCGGCACTTTGCTGTGAAAACAAACCTTAGTCTGGAGTAGAGGATAGCTCTTATTCGCCTTCCTCAAGCCCTCCAACATTTTGGGCAGTTCTGACGGGTTGACGGGCTCCACGGCTATCTTAATCACGGCCTTGGTGTTAAACTTGAGGGGTCGCATGATGCTAACTCCCTGCGCCTCAGCCCCGACTAACGTGGCTGTTTTGGAGATGCTGGACGCAATGCCCTCCAATAGGACCCAGGTACCGGCCGAGGCCTGGTTTATCTCGATCTGGTACCGGGAGTTGTGAATCCAGAGTCGACTGATGGTGTGAGTCCGGCTGTCTTCTTCGTCTTCCAGAGTGAAACTCTCTCCAAGCACCTTCACTTCTTGACCTGACAGTGGCAATTGTTAGGGGACCTGGTGATGATATTGTGATGGTGTGCCAGCTTCCAAATAGTGGTATGCTCGCCCAAATTCCAATGATGAACACGAGGGAACAGGTTTGATAGACTTTCTCTACGCCGTTCTTACAAAATCAACAATGGATAATTATTAATTACCCTAATTAGACACCCCCATAGCGAGTCCTCACTACAATACCTGCGTGTAGTGTACCACTGTACACTCTGGTAAGGGCATGGAACACAGTGGCATCAGTGGACGGGAACATCTTGGTGGTCTGACAGATGAGCGGTCTCTCCGGACTACACTCTATGATATCCTCCACTACTGGGGACTTTCTCTCCCCCGTGTATAGTGTGTTAGCCTGGGTACAGGGGGTGTTAGCCTGGGAACAGGGGATGTTAGCCNCAGGGGGTGTTAGCCTGGGTACAGGGGGTGTACGCCTGTGTACAGGGGATGTTAGCCTGGGTACAGGGGTGTTAGCCTGGGTACAAGGAGGTGTTAGCCTGTGTGAATAAGGTTTGGGAGAAGATTTAAGGGGCACAAATCATGATAATGGCATTGCATCACGGCGAGAATATTCGATGTGATGGTAATTCTGTTGAGTGAGGTGATTGACACATGAGAAGTCGCTCATACCACTAGTTTTATCAGTTTATGCAGCAGAGAGAGAGAGAAAAAGTACAATTCTTTACGAGATGGAAATTCAAAAGTTTAAAGAATTATTTGAACAAATTGCACACCATGATAAATGTTAAATGGACAAAAATCTGTCCTTCATCGAAACTCCGCAGTTTCCAAAAACGAATCGTTCGTTTCACTCGTTGTCAACGTGGGAATAAGCATTCTTCACTTCTATTTGGAAATTCTTGGTATCATTGGTAGCGTAAATCCCGTATTTCATATAGGATCCCACCTCATCATTTCGTCCCAACATGCCCGTCCAATCAGCGACCTCCTCCCCGTCCACAGAGACCACGATCCTGCTCTCGCTCACCTCGTTGCCATGGACACGACCCCACGTGATCTGCAGTCTGAGTGATTTCCACTCGTTAATCCAGGGACCCAGACTCTCCCTGTGGACCACACTCAGCTCCATCCCAGCCCCGCATTTCTTGGTCTCACCCACCTCCAGCTTGCCCACACCTCCACATCTCGGCTTCTTCTCCGTGACAACTCTCGGGTCATACCTTGCCTGTACCCAGATGCTCTCCCCATCTATTTTCACCGCCACTGGCGGGTAGCCGCCCTGACTAAACTGAGAATCACTGAGTGCCACCTCCTCATACTGCTGCATCGCGGCAGCGAGCGAGTCAGCGTCGTCTATCCCAGACAGCATATCCGGCAGAAAGTGTGTCGTTCCCTCGGTGTCAATGTACGCAGTCCGCCGCGGTCTCCCATGCCATTGTGCGATGACACTGTCAGCAATCTCGGTGTCCGCACTCATCAGTATCTTCACCTCCATTCCGTAGTCGGAGATGGTGTCAACATCCAGCCTGCTGACACTGTTCTCACAGTAGTTCATCAGCTGTTTGCTAGCGGAGAGATACGCTAGTTGGAACTCGTTAAACCCAGCCATAGTACCGGGTTTAACGAAACAGAAGTTCATCTCTGACCGTCCTTTCTCCATTCCCTCCTTCACTGTGTCACGCCGGAAAGTCGTGACTCCTGTCTCTGGATTATAACTCATCTTATCCCCGCCAAGGAACACCGGGACAGCCTCCTGACCGTATGATGTGGAGATGATACAGTTGCTGGAGTTAGTGAACATCATGGATTGTAACTTCAGTTTCCCGTTGGTGGTGATCGATCCATCCTCCGACCATTCACACAAGTTGTCTTCCGAGAGAAAGCTGGATACAGCAGCTCCCAGAGCGACTAGGAAAACAAGGATGTGTTTCATGATTCCGAAATGGAAAACAAACTGGAAGTCTTTCTTGTGAATTAAGGACCTTCCAGAAAAGTATCGCCAAATGAAAACTGAATGTAGAGAGTATGAAAACAAAGGTGTTTTGTTGCAGTAGTGTTGTTATGATAACTGATCACGTCATTAGTTTTCCATGTTCATTGACTACAAATTCGAAACCACAGCAACTTTTAACACAGCTTTTGTCAAGGTTTTGTGAAAGCAATTGTCACATTTTTTCAATTCCATTCATAGAACTCCTATAGCTTCATAGATAAAGGTTGTCGTGATCTATTGAAACAACGAAACAAAGCCGAAGAGGGCAGCTTGTAAGTGGTCTGTGATATGAAACACTTTACATTTACAATTAATACTAACAACTGACAACTACACGTATATCTACAATAATTGATGTTGACACTAACAACTGACACTAACATCACACTTACTTTATTCAGCCCATTTTCAGCTGGAGATGGAATGTGTTTGGTTATCATCTCCACTAACCCAGTCGCAGGACCGAAAAACTTCTTACACACGTTCCTGTGAATGAGCATGCAAGTGACACTTGACATTAAATCTTCGTATATTCAAGATATATCTCTTAGAAAGAAGTCGACTTAATGGAAAAGCGCGCTCTATTGTGGAAATAGGATTCATTCTCAATTGATCTAGGTGATTACTGATGAGTATGTACCGGGTACACACACTTAAAATTACAATCGGATGGTGCTAAACTTACCTAAGTAAGGGGTTGATGTTTTCCTTTAGCTCCGACTTTGTGAGGTAGATATCAAGGTTAGATAAGGTATCACTCAGAGTCGAATCAACATCACCGACCGTCTGATAGTATGATACAGTTATCTGCACTATCGTACTTTCAATATGAGTGACAAAACTAACAACGTGAAATTCTAGAACATTCGGCCCATTTCCAGTTGTAACCTGTGCTATAAGCTTGTAGAGAGGCTCCAGCACAAACTCTACAAAGCTCCTGTTAGCTCCGTCTGTGGGTTTACTGGTAAAACTCCGTCTCTCCCGGTTAAAGTAGATATCACCCCAAAGTCGTTCCGCCAGTTTCTTAGCAGGAAATCCGCCATAGTGGGCCGCGTAGAGGTCCGCAAACGATTGCAGAGTAAAACAAAACCTGGTGGTGAAAATGATAGAGCGTGGGCGTGCATTGATACATATCCTCACGGCATTCATGGGGTATTCACGCCAATACCTCTGCCCGCCACTCTATAACTGCGAGAGGGGAACTGGGATAGAATTCAAATTTGTTACCATGGTAACGCAATACCACCCTCCCCACGTGTAAATTCACCCTCCTCCAAACCCGTAACCTGTATCGAGCGGATGCGAAGCATACATTCCCAACGAGGGGTGAGATGATGAGCTCGCTGCCGAAAGTCGCTATAAGAGCGTTCAGTTCGTCTATCAGCTGCCGGAGCTTGAGATAGCAGTCAGAGGGAGGTATCTTCAGTTCCAGGATCAATCTGTCTGTAATATGGTGAGAGGGGTGCTGATTTGCGAACATAATGTTACGGATTATAGGAAGATAGGAGTTCCTATTTCGGTTTTGGTAGTTTGAAGATAGGCTACCTATTTTGTTGATGCACACAGTGACTGCCATCTTCTCCTGTAGAGCGTGTTTAAGGATTCTCTCCGTGTTCAGCATGACTCCCTCAGCTGCGTCAACAAACAGAACAATTCCATCACACATCTGTATACCGGCTACCACCTGGGGTGTCGTGGTAACGGTGGGAGCCAGGTATTGAAATATCGAAAATACCGAAATTTGGGGTTAGATATTTTCGAAAATCCTGTGATTATCTAAGGTAGTTGTCGTCTGGTTATCTAGACAAACTGAACCTCGTCACTGAAGTTGACGTGACCCGGTGTATCGAGGAGGTTGACGAGGTATGTTTTGTTCCTACAGTCGGGGAGGGCGAGGGTGAGGGGGGATGATTTGGTGCTGACTCCGCGTTCCTGCTCCGTGTGCAGAGTGTCCGTGTACCGCATGTCCTTGTGTGCTGAGAAGTTAGCANCAAGTGAGGCTGTCCTCGGAAATTTAATTTTCACATGTGGCCTTACCTTAAGATTATCTTTTTCCAAATTTTTTGTTCAAAAATTTTTTTTGAAATTTTCACGCCACGCCGACTTGAGAGGTTTCGGCGTGGCGGCGTGTGAGAAAGTGCCGGCGTGGCGGCGTGCATCACTGCTATGAGGTGCGTATTTCGTCATATTTCTCGAGACGAAGCCTAGTGAAATTTGGCACCGAATAGGTGTGCCGTGTGATGGAACAATACTGTAACCGCTGCATTTCAACTTTCGAGATATCCTCAAGAGTTAGATAATAGAGCATGGGACACGTGGAGCAACCATGAGCATAATAGAGTAGAGTGTTAGGAGGGCGGGGATGGAGTTAGAGATTTAGAGTGAGTAAGAGATATAAGTGTGGATGACGAATTATCACCCAGTATGAGGATATGGATAGCGAATTAGTTCTATTTATATCCTTCACTGCAAGATTCATGCCACACACATCGTACACTCTGCTGTACAACAGCCAAGGGAACACACAACATACACGGACTGATCTCGGCTTAGGATGAAGGGGGTATTCAGTTTAATGAGGTCATGACCCGTACTTTTCTGAGTTTCTTCCCTATTCAGTACTTGGACATGATCTCACTAAACTGAATACTTAGATAGCATTAGGAAGAAACCTGGTGCTTTGATATTGGGATGTGTCTGTTCCAGTAACATGTCAGTGAATAGTGTTTTCCCGTGGTGAAGATGCCCGACAAAGGCAACATTCCTGATAAGTTCGGGGACATCCATCAAATCAGAGAGGTACTCAACACTGTATGTCTGAAATTATTCCAGATGAAATTAGTACGAACGCAGAGGTATCAAGTGACACGCCCATCTACCCCCCGTATCCTGGATAATTACAGTTTCTGGTAGGTCTTGCTCAACATGGATAAACTTCTTCTCCTTGACAGGTTCAATGATGGGCTGTGTGAGGGGCTGCGTGTCTTCCTCTTGTACCAGAGTTTCGACCTGAGTGAGATCAATATGGGACTGAGTACTGAATGCTTGAGCCGCTACAAGTTTTTGACAAAAATTGGGAGGGAAGAAATGGATTCCGACAATGATAACGAATTTCCCACCACTCGGCTTGAAGACAATAGGTATTATACATCGTCGGATATTCATCTCACTTACCTCTTCTCCGTATATCTGGAGGGCGGAGGGGTAGTACTGCTTGTCCTCGTGCAGAACTATCGCCTGACTCAGATCCTCAGCCTCATCTTCCATCTCGTCGTCCTGGAGGGGAGAGAGAGTAACAACTGAGTGGATAGCGTAACAACTACTCTGAATATAACAACTCGCAGCTTAATGAGGAAGACAGCAGTAGAATATGTTGGTGAATGAATATCAACTTGAGACCTCCCTACTAAGTTACAACAGCTGAGCAGTGGATAGAATAAATAGAAGATGGATAAAGAAGCAGGTGTTAGGTGAATCACCTGTTCTGGAGCATCCTCATCTGCCGAGCTCTCCTCACTCTCAGACTCAATGTCCGGTCCAATGTAGTTACCAAATTCATCGTACAGATCACCATCCATGTGCTAGTCATTGGGATGTGTCGAGGTTTAAAATGTACATATGCAAGATATATAACGGTTTGAAGATATTCGAAGTATTTTCTCAAGATATTAGATTGACCAATGCCAAAGATGCCTTTCCATCGTCAAATAATCAGTTAAAATAATCTACACAATACACATGTTATAACATAAGCTGCCTAGCATTGTAATCAAATTAAACATTAAAAGTCTTCCAGAGGAAGGAATCCTATGCAGTTCGAACTACCGCACAAACATTGGACTTTGCTAAGAGAATTGCTCGCGTTGACACCACCACTCTGGTTGACACCACCACTCTCGCTGACACCACTCAGAGTACTGGTATAACTGAAGCACAACTCCTCCCCAGCTCTCACTGCCCGAGCAGTCCAGCAAGTTGCACGTGGTGTAACCTCATTATCTCTCACGGGGACAATAACCACATTAGGATCACAGCTATGATTCATGAACCGTAGTTCGTTACCATGGGTGGTAGCGTCGATATGCGTTACCAGGCAACCAGATTTAGATTGCTCGCGGAGTGTTAGGATAAAATTGACAGGGTTTAGTGATGATTGTCGTTCCCGAGCAGTATCGGATGCTATGATAAGTCCGGAATAATCACCGATATAGAGGGAAGAAGGGAGGTCAGTGCGAGAGATGAGACACCATCCCTTGTGTTTGTCACGTGTTACATCAAACATTGCACGTGACTCCGTCAATCTGTTACCACATTGCGGTGCACACGGGCACAGGGAGTTGCATATGTATATCGGGTCTGGGTCAGTGACGTCAATACCATGTCCGCATGTGGCATCGCATGCTCCTGCCAAGCAATCACACGGCACACAATCCAATGAGTTCTGAACAATCGATTCATTGTCACTGAGCATCATTTCACTTGCTCCTGATCCACCCGATAGGAGTCTTTTCTGGTCCGACGTGTCTGATTTGCAAGCATCTGACAATGAACGCGCTGGTAAAGCTCGAGGCAGATAGGTGTAAGTAGGGGCGTCACTAGACATCAAGCTGAGCAGTAGCAACTTTAGCGCGTCATTTGAAACGGTTCCATCAATGAAAGGCAACAATGGATGTCGATAATTTAATGAATGGCTAGTAATAATTTAAACGATAGTCCCTGTTCCCATGAAACATATTGTGAAGAATCAAGCGGGAAATTCCGCTCATGCTAAGACTGATTCTAAATATTTCTACAAATGCGCGCGAGAAACGCTCGTGATCTAAGTCGTGAAATGTTAATGGTGCGTTGACAATTTGTCAGCGCGCGCTGACCGGCACACACATTCGAAATTTAGCGGTTTCGACCATGACCATTCTGGCTGCTATAATTCACACGTTTGACGGCTTCTTCCTCAGAGGTGGCGGTCCCATCATTGGAGGTGGCATCAGCTTCTGATCGCCGTTCACCGGAGCCGCGGGTTGCGTTTGGGTAGACTTGGGAGGTCTCCAACCATACTTATCTACGTAGTGTAACAAGCCGTCTTTTGTGACGGGATTCTTGATACTCTCTACAACATTTTGTGCTGTCTGGTAGCTATTCGGAAATGATTTATCCTCCCTTACTCTCAGAATGTCCCACGTATTGTTTTTCCATACACACTCAACTATCCGGCGATGTAATTCCTGGATTTTCTTTGTTGCCCGAATTTCGGCATAGGGCTGGTCCATTCCCCCTACGAACAACTTTCCTACTTTCTCCTTCAGCATGCCTGGGCGTGGTTTGTTCAATTCCACGTGCAACAGAAAGTCCACGGAGTTCAAGTTACCAGGTTTCCATTTCAGGAGTTCTGGCGTGGTTCCCAGTGTGTATGGTTTCATAATTGGTGTCAGTATGACACCGTCATTCTCATGCGACAACGTGGGCATGAATGTGTCAAGTACCCAGTGTAACTTATTGGCAGACAACGGCCAGAAATCCTTCTTCCTGATTCCAAACGGCTCCGCTTGTCTATCGATAATGTTTTTAGAAATTGCCAATCTCCTCGGATCGACTAGTTCTTTCTGGATGATTTTCAGTCGCACATCATGATTTTGATCCCCTACAAACTGTCCGTTTAGCGATATGATGTCATATATAAGATACCTAGGTATCAAATGAGAACCATCCTTATCCAACACCATTTCACCATCCATAAGCGTATCTGTGAGGTGAGTTAGTGGTTTAGAGCTGTCTGATAAGTGTGCCTGGAGGTCTCGCATGAACAGGAATTTAACTGCGGGAATCTTGAAAAAGTTGTTATCTCTGTCCACCATGAAAACTTGATGTTCACCACAAACCAACATTAGGTACCTTGAAATTGAACTCGTTACACACAGGCGAACATACGTTACCGATTTATGCAATTAATTATGCAATTAATAATGCAATTACATAACTTTAGTACTACCTGTATCCATCTGCTTTCCAACTGACATTGTAAGGCATAAGATGGAGAAGGGAAATGTTAGTGTTATCTAGGGACACCGGCTGCGATCCTACAAAACCCAAACCCTTTTTACCTGAAACCATAGAACATTGATCATGCCTAATACTTGATCGAGCAACTCAATGCCACCACAAGAAGCAGAAATTTGTTGCGGAGCACTACTCCACAGCAGATATAATGTTGCTCGGTTTAGTGAATCTGACATACCGCTGAGTGAGCAACATTTGTGTTGTAGTTCTCGCAGTATAGTAGCAGGGACAGGGTGTATTTTGTCGGACACTCCCTCCATAAACTTTCCCATGTCACCACCGTCTTGTCTCCGTCTCTTGCGGGAACCACTGTTTCCAGCTACACATAGGGGGGTGGATTGAGATGATCTATAGAATCGAGTAGTCACGTGACCGATTGAGCAATACACTGCAATATATCATTAGTTCCCAACTGTGGTTCAATTGTTCCGATCGTGTGTTTGAACTATTGTAAGAATCATCAGAAGTGGCAATCATCTTTTAGGCGCCCCCCATCTCTGAAAATCCTGTCCACCCACCTGGTTCATCAGGGTCACCACCGTCATCGAACTCAGCACACCAGTCCGGTAGTTGTGGTGCCACCATGGTCTCACTGCCGTCCCCGTACACTCGACACAGTTCATCTATGTAGTCCGGCTTGTAGATACCTGTCAGCAGATTGGGATTCATATACACAGACACTGACACACACACACACACACACAGACACAGACACACAGACACACACAGTACACACACAGTACACACACCCACAGACGTCTATCTCTGAATTGCTAACCAGGCTGTCTGTTGTCTTTGAAAAGTTGGAACGCTGCTTCGACGCTGATACTGCATTCGCGAACCAAATACGATATAATCATATATCCTGAATTAAGGGGAGAGAAAGTCAATCAACTAACGCCCACTGCCTTCTCAAAATGATGATATCCATATGCACAAAGCATCATTCTCATTGACCAGTATCCATAACACGCATTGTAACTAACCTGTCCTGTTGAATCCGTGAGTACAATGGACACCTATCACTTTCCCAGGGTTCTTACTCCAGAATATCTTACAAACGCTGATAAATTTGTTTACTTGCTCAATATTTGGCACTGCCCCAAATCCAGCACACTTTATCTTCACATGTTCAACTCCATCTTCTTCGAACAGTGTCTTGTCGTAAAACCTGTAATTGAATTGAGGGATGACTGGAGTTACTTAAACTCTACCAATATCTGTGAGAAATTATAGTGGAGTTCGAAATTACTAGAGATAGATTCGGTAACATTGGAAAACCACACAATTATAGAGCAACTACCTGTCAGTTTTTGACAGATCGATAATCAGACCGAGGTTTTCCACCCCGTCAACCAGCATTCCCGGACTGAAGCGGCACTCCTCGGGCACGTTATCGTTGAACTTGCCGTCGAGCGGCGTCTTCAGCGCCAGAAACCGATGCCCCGGCATGAGGGCGCCTTTTCGTGGACAATGTAGCCACCGGGGAGGCACTTCGTTAGAGGCTGCCGCGCCACCTGATTTTCTTTTACTGGCGCTCATGCTAGTAGTGAGATTGGTTACCTTGGTATATAGTCATGTAGTGATCTTCTTTAGATTGGTTAACACGGTATAAATAGTGACATGGCAGCAGTAAGATTCTCGATCAAAAGGTAGGATAATTGGTTATCGCGAGATAATCGCAGATACGAGGACACTCGGAGATTATTTTTTATTGAACTTTAGTACTAGATAAGTTGGAATTACATTCAAGCAGATATAAGTAGGTATTCAAAGGATAAAAAGTCGTTGCAATGAAAAACCGCTTCATCGGTTTGAGGTGAGTCCTATGAAGTCATTCGAATCAATTTGAATTTACCCCAATAACCTGGTTAACTTCAGTCATCTCTCACTCCAATAAATACACACGCTGACGTATCATACAATTAACACTGTTCACACGCCATGATCAAACTGTCACAAGCCATGATCAAAGTGTCGCACATGATCAAACTGTCACACGCCATGATCAAACTCTCACACATGATCAAACTGTTCACAAGCCATGATCAAACTCTCATATAGGGATGTCTGTCGTGGACACCTCGTTGAAGCCCAGTGGGTCACAACCACATCTTATAGAGGCATCATAGATCAGGTCCAGCAACTGCTTTAACTCCTGGATGGAACATTTTGGTGACTTGCACGTTTGATAAAAACAGGTTCCACTTGCCATCGTGGTAGGTTATGATTGAACAATTGATGATTGGATAATTGCTGTGCTTATTGGTCAGTCACTGGAGATAATTGATCAATTAATTGGCCTGCACCTGTTGAGTGAAAAGCTTGTAGAGTTGGTATTCCTCACTGACAATGTACTCTGAGAGTTCCACTACAGCCTGGTCCTGGCCCGACTCCAGAAGCACGTTCACTGCCAAGAGAGAAAGAGAATGAGAGCCCCGTCAATGGAGAATGGTACCAAAGTAGTCCATTATTATGGGGAAAACATAAAATAGATCTGATTTGTGGGCCTCAAACCACAACTTATTAAATTCGATCGTTTCGGAGTTTCTGTGTGTGAAGACACAACTCCCATATGCCTGCCCTCTACCTAGTAGGAAAGTGGTGGCCGGTATACACTGCGCACGTAGCGCATGCAGCTGTTCACTCCGCTCTGCATCACTTCCCTCCACCTCATCCACCAACCATCCACCGTCAATGAACAGCAACACATTCAGCATCTTATCCCGGGTCAACTGAAAAGTAGGGTGTGGGGAATTTAGTTACTTCACTTGTGTAGGTAGTATAATGATGGGCGTGTTTTGAATTGTATCTGAAGTTCCGATAACGGTAAAGTTCGGGGACCAACTTCCCCCNGCCGCTGAGTCCGGACCCAGCAGCAGCTCACCAGGGGCCAGAGGGTTAGATGTGGTCAGTAGGTAGCATAGTTTCAAATAAGTAGCAGTTCTTAAGAGGCAGGACACCGCGAGACATGACTAACCTAACACTGGTTTGGAAACATAATTATAGTTAGATATACCCAAAATATCTTGAGCCTCCCTAGCCTATAGCCAACAACAAGGATAGCCGGGCTATTATCAGTCCATGATATGCGCATTGCTCACTTTTTTTGGCTACAGAAATCACTATCACAGCACACCTCACATGAAATAAGTTGATAGGAGAATGAAATAACCAATTTCATGACATCCCTACATAACCTACCTACCTACGACATACTCCTCACTAAAAGTACCAGAAAATGTTCCTTGTATGAATTGCTACAACTTTCTCTCTTACTATCATCAACCTTGATGCTTGTGGGCGATTCTGGAAGGCAAAAGAGAAAAAAATGGCCATCCGGCCATCGGCCATCTGGCCGAAATCGGGATTTTTTTAGGCAAATGGCCGCTGGTAGTTGGACCCCCCCCTACACACGAACAAGAGATCCCTGAACAAGAAATCCCCCAATCAAGTACTTACATGTTGGACTGGCGGGGCGATTGGCTGAGTGTGAACACCAATCGTTGTATGCTTGGTGGGTGTCAAGGTACGCTTGCAGACACAGGTACTCTCGAACAGCGTTGGTGGTGTCAGGTGGCAGCGGGGTGTTCGGATACTCTCTCGACCATTCCCTGGATTGGTGTCAGCGTTATCATACGTTGAGTGGTGTAAGTGCTACAGGAATATGGTTTTGATTCAAAGCGAAGTCATCGGTTCGTGGTGTTTCGGACAACTAATGACGACATCATATACGGCGATTGTCGAGTATCTGCTGGTGTCAATGGCAGGTGTCATGAGTCACCTCTGGACCACATCTATCGAATCAGTTGGTATCATCTCGAAAACAGCACACGCCGGAGCATGTTTCCTAGCCCCCAAGAACCGGCGGATCAGTCTGTTAGCCTGCTTTAGAGCGTCACTCCGCTGAGTATCAGTAAGGAGTAGCCAGGACACTGCTGACACCACCTTAGCGTCACTGTCAGAGATGTTAGCGACGCTGATAACGTCTGTGTTGGAGGGAGAGTGGGCAGAGATCAGCTTGTGGTATATCGCCATGGTAACTGACTCAATCTGCGGGAATATCACGGAGATAGCAAGGAGCAAACAAGACATACTCTTCTAAGGAAATTGGGCAGTATCCAATAAGCCCGACCTCGTCACTGCGGATAATTTCGTGCGAAATTTCGCGCGGTGGCGTGGTCGGGCTTCCGGATACTGCCGGAAATCGAGCCTGAAAAGTTTAAACTCCGTAAACTAAGTAAACTATATAGTTCCTTTCATCGGTTGGATGTTTTGGTGACATCAAGTAATTAATTCCCCGAGAGCTACTTTCCATCAGAAGATTATGGAGTTAAAACTCACGGGAATGTTGAATTGGACAGCCACGTCCACACACTCAGGTCTGTCCTCTTCATCTACATTGGACAGAACTTCGCTCAACAGGGACACTTGGACGTCTGGAGAGAGCTGGGATGCGTAGTAGAGCAGTTCCTCCATACAATCCTCTTCTCTTAACGACTGCCGGGGGAGGATAGGGAGTGAGAGGAGGGGGAGTGAGAGGGAAGGATGAGAGTTTAGATAAAGTAGAAGTGAAAGAGAAACGTTGCCGCAGACATCGGTAATAGTGTCGTGTAAACATAATATTGTGATGGATAAGATACGGAAAATATAGATGAGACAGCGGCTATCCGGGAGCCGCCCTGCTCCAAATGGACTCAATCCGTACCCTGATGTATTTAGAGACAGTTTCAGCCATGACTCCCGCCGCTATTCCCGGGTGCAGTAGTTCCAGTACCAGGAGTAGATGGCAGAGGAACCGCCGCTCGCTGACACTGGCTGTGTCCATGGACTCAGTCACGGTGTTGAGCACTGCTGTCAGATCGCCAGCAATGAGATGGAGTTGTATCTTGCTGTACATGTTGTCGCTCTGCTTCAACTTCCCTGTGAGATATACAGCAGAAGTCAGGTATCACTATCAACTTCAATAAAATTCCTGTAACAGGCTGTGAAAACAACAAGTAGCTGATGAAGTCATGGAAATTTATAGAAAGAGAGAATAAGAATGATTGCAAATCAATAATCATGTTAAATTGACAGAAAAAAGTTCGCATACTCATAGTATCAATGATGGAATCAAGTGACAGGTTGGTATTCCAGTAATCTGACGGAAGCAGGGTATCANGTCTGTGTTGGAGGGAGAGTGGGCAGAGATCAGTTTGTGGTATATCGCCATGGTAACTGACTCAATCTGCAGGAATATCACGGAGATAGCAAGGAGCAAACAAGTCATACTCTTCTAAGGAAATTGGGCAGTATCCAAGAAGCCCGACCTCGTCAGTCGTCACTGCGCGAAATTTCGCGCGAAATTTCGCGCGGTGGCGTGGTCGGGCTGCTTGGATACTGCCGGAAATTGAGCCTGAAAAGTTATAAACTCCGTGACGGGAAGCACCTAAGTAAACTATATAGTTCCTTTCATCGGCTAGATGTTTTTGGTGACATCAAGCAATTAATTCCCCGAGAGCTACTGTCCATCAGAAGATTATGGAGATGAAACTCACGGGAATGTTGAATTGGACAGCCACGTCCACACATTCAGGTCTGTCCTCTTCATCTACATTGGACAGAACTTCGCTCAACAGGGACACTTGAACGTCTGGAGAGAGCTGGGATGCGTAGTAGAGCAGTTCCTCCATACAATCCTCTTCTCTTAACGACTGCCGGGGGAAGATAGGGGAATAAGGGAGTGAGAGGAGGGGGAGTGAGAGGGAAAGTGGGGGAGTGAGAGGGAGGGAGTGAGAGTGAGAAAGGATGAGAGTTTAGATAAAGTAGAAGTGAAAGAGAAACGTTGCCGTAGACATCGGTAATAGTGTCGTGTAAACATAATATTGTGATGGATAAGATATGGAAAATATAGCTGAGAGAGCGGTTATGCGGGAGCCCCCCTGCTCCAAAAAAGACTCCATCCGTACCCTGATGTATTTAGAGACAGTCTCAGCCATGACTCCCGCCCCTATTCCCGGGTGCAGTAGTTCCAGTACCAGGAGTAGATGGCAGAGGAACCGCCGCTCGCTGACACTGGCTGTGTCCATGGACTCAGTCACGGTGTTGAGCACAGCTGTCAGATCGCCAGCAATGAGATGGAGTTGTAACTTGCTGTACATGTTGTCGCTCTGCTTCAACTTCCCTGTGAGACAGGCTGTGAATACAACAAGTAGCTGATGAAGTCATAGAAATTGATAGAAAGAGAGAATAAGACTGATTGCAAATCAATAATCATGTGAAATTAACAGAAAAAGGTTCGCATACTCATAGTATCAATGATGGAATCAAGTGACAGTTTGGTATTCCAGTAATCTGACGGAAGCAGGGTATCACACAGCTCCTCCTCTACACGCTGATCTATCAGTGTCTTGATGTGTGCCCACAGGATGTCAGAGAACGAGCTACACACCGGTAACATGGCTGCAGGGTGATACAGGGTGAGGATTCCGCTGCAAAGTTATGATCCGCGTTTTATTCATTTCAAGAGAAACGTAGCCTCGCGTTTGCTCACGCACACATCTCAATCACAGCTCAGATGCGAGAGAGAGAGAGAGCGGCATACGAACCTTTTAGGTTTCCAGAGAGAGCTCCGTATAGCGCTCTTTCCTCTGTTGAGATACCACTGGTGTTACAGTAATCCCAGCAGCAACTCTTCCACAGGGCTCGGTGCAAGTTTCCCTCCACCGCCTCACTGGGAGCAGGGTGAGGATTGGGGAATATGGGGTAACAAGTGGTGGAGCAGGGTGAGGATTGGCGAATATGGGGTGACGAGTGGTGGAGCGCAGGGTGAGGATT
>CAMPET010000356.1:0-36620 GCA_946803715.1 Beroe ovata
TAGTTGTACTATGAAAAAATGATGCTGTTAGCAGACATGACCTGTTCAACAATATCTTTGCTATCATACCCTGTCCCTATTCAGACTGAGAGTCAATTTGTTTCTGAATTACACTATATAATTGATATCTTAAAAGATCTTAATCTCATCTAAACTACCCATTACAATCAAATTAGAGAAGCAAGTCTCTCTTTCAAGGTCAAACTTATAACAAACTAGAAAACCCACCAAGTGGACGTGATGCACTACCCATTGGAACCAACAACAGGACGTTACTTTAGAACAACAGCTAAACATGACCTGTGATCAAAATCCAACGCACTTATTCGAACCAATTTTATGAAGGAGCACAATGCGGCCATTTCTTCGAATAAGCACAGAAAATGGTGTCTGCCCAGTTGTCCGACTTTCATTAATCATTTCAATTTGCAGAGTGTATTGTTATGGAAAATAACATCGTATTTCACCATGAGTCGAAAAGAATAACTGCAGGGCAGAAGCAACAACTGTCAACTCAAGAAAAAATTGACTTTTGCTCGAATGAGAACCTACTTGCATTCATCCCATCAACGAAAACTAAAACGTTATCAAAGCACCATCATCTTCAGAAATGAGCACCCAGTTCACTATTACAGTAGTAGCACGTTTCCATGGCAACGCTCACTTTAACTTCAAAATCAGCACATGCATTTAGTGACGGACATACAAAAAGACAGAAAGACAAATTAACAACCAAATTATAATATAGACTAGGTAGCCCGTCAAGTACTCAAGTAGTCACGATAAACATTAACGCATCAGATACTGAAACTACTAACGTATTTTGAAAGATGTTGAACGTAGTAGCTTAAACCCAGATTCCAGATCAAGAGTGATCACAGCAACAGGTCACTCAGTGTGTGTGGTCAATGATTCAGTGCAGAACAGAAACTTTTGCGATATCAGACTGTCATTGCGCGCGCATTAAACTGCACGTGCAACTCTTGTCTCTCCTATCAAACGTGCAACTCATACGCTTCCATAGCAACACGCACTTCGATGCTACGCACAGACAACATAATAAACGAGAGAATGCCAAATTATAATAGGGATGATAAGGGAACATATGCAATATGCTTACATGAGGAACACAAGCAAGGGAGATCCAAAAGAAGAGATAACAGTAATGTCTAAAAACTTTGAAGATTTCTGCTTCATCTTAAGCATCTACAAAGATTCTTTTTTAATAAATGACATGTATTTGTCCATGAAGTACCCAAAAGATTTATTCTTGTATAAGTTCACGTCAGGATCTATCCCATCCTGCAAACACCCTAATTCAGCAACCTGATTCAGCGTCTTTCAAGTTCAGATTAATGTGCCACATTCAAGCACTTATCCAGATCAAACCCCATTACCCAGGTACACATCCCCTTACTCAAACTTGCTACTGAACTGGAGCACAGGTGGTCTAAAACAGACCCTCTAGCTGGCATTTTGAGCAAAAACCTAGGAGAGGTACGAGCCAGCAAAAGAAATTCAGAGTGAACTTTTTAGTTGTTAATTGCTAATTGTTGGGTATTTTTTACTTATGTATTATTAGTTATCACACATGAAAAGACACATTTTCAGGTGCTGATTCCGAATCACCCCATGTGATGAAGGGTAAAAATGCTTCCCTGGCGAGATATTTGCAAAAACTGATTTGGTCATGTGACCAGACAGTTTTGAACACTCGGGTTTGGGTTTGGGTCAGGGTTGGGTTGGTGTTAGGGTCAGGGTTAGGGTTTGAAAATATCTATTAACTGTGGGTTAGGGTTTGGCATGGGTAAGGAAACCGAAAAAACATAAGACACGTAATGAAATTAGTTTTCAAATTTTATTTGACCTTTGTCGATCGATGATAGACCCTGTCGAGAATTTCGTTGCGCGCGCGCAAACTTATTCTCAAACAGAGGTCTAGCATCGCCAGACAAATCTGACCTTTGTTTCTCGCGCGCGGCGCGCGCGCCTTCATCGAAGGCTGATGTTTAACGGCAAGGCGCGGTCAGAAAACATTGTCGATCGATGATAGACCCTGTGCTGTCGAGAATTTCGTAATTGCGCGCGGCGCAAACTTATTCTCAGACAGCTTCGCGGCTTGCATCAGCGGTCTGGCATCGTCCGACAAAGAAAACATGACGTCATGACGTTATAGTCCAATTTCAACAACGACAATTGCCGACAAACAATTAAGGGTATAAACGGGTATTGGTTACATTTTGATTTATGCGCGACATTTGACTAAAACATATTTACTTTGATTTCAGATTTAGCGCAGCGTGCTGTCTTTGCAAGATGCAATGCTTTCATTTCGTTGCGTCGTCATTTCGTCTTTTTCATAATATAATCCAAAGTCTTATCTATAGAGGTGTATGGGTNTTAACGCATCAGATACTGAAACGACTAACGTATTGTGAAAGATGTTGGACGTAGTAGCTTCAATCCAGATTCCAGATCAAGAGCGATCACAGCAACAGGTCACTCAGTGTGTGCACTGTGCGGTCGATTATTCAGTACAAAACAGAAACAATATTCGCGAGATCTGACTGTAATTGCGCCCACATCAAACTGCACGTGCAACTCATCCCTTCCCTATCAACAGGCAGAGAGCAACGTAATCAAAACAGCACCTTAAGAAATGAGCCTACAGGCTGCTAATTTTTGCACGTGCAACTCATACGCTACCATAGCAACACGCTGTACGCAGTGAACGCACAGAGAACATAATAATAATGATAAAAGAGAGAATGCCAAATTATAATAGAGATGACACTGTCCATTTAGTGATATTTCACCCAAAGCTTCTATTAGTATTACCCTCTCTCACTATGTTTTCTATCTTAGGACACGTGTTCTATATAGTATGTGTGTGTCTAAGATATACATTGTTCGAGAGGATTTCAATCAAATAATGAGTTCACTCTCTCTCTCGGCTTGCCGTGTGACCGATTTCTCGAAATTTCATTGGTTGTCAAGCTAGTCACGTGGTTGCTAGGCAATGTCACGTGGGAGCTATAATCACGTGTTCTGTTTTCAGAACATTGATGGACTATCTAGGGCTCACACACATAATAGAGATTGGCATTGAAGAAAATGGGGGGCAGATTAAACATGACTGAAAATGGTGTCACAATTTGACGACGACCAAGTCTAAAGTCAACTTGGAACGACACACATAGGTCACTGGTCAGTATCACAAACACTCCTTCATACACATTTCAACTGATGACTGCTAGTATCACTGCTGTCCGATACACCTCTATAAATACGTCTGAGTCCCATATGTCTGATACTCCTTTACAAAGATTCCCATACCCAAAAAACACGTAGGTATAGGTAATTTACAGTGATATTAGTAAAGTAAACACGGTGTAAAACCATGTTTTACACGCCGATCATATACAGAATCGATATCAGATAATCGGAGACAATTAGGCGCTGCTATGAGCAATGGG
This sequence comes from Beroe ovata, assembly GCA_946803715.1. Classification (NCBI taxonomy): domain Eukaryota; kingdom Metazoa; phylum Ctenophora; class Nuda; order Beroida; family Beroidae; genus Beroe; species Beroe ovata. The sequence goes on from CAMPET010000356.1 coordinate 3,477, forward strand.
CATTACTTCTCAAGCTCGCTCCTGATTGGCTGACAAGGAATTAACTTGCTTCCCATTGGTGGATATTTATAGGACGAGCTTCAAAAACTCCAGTATAGGCTCTGTGTAATATTCGACTACTTTATAACATACCGATAAGCACATGTAACTCGCTTGATCATTTAATAACTTAACTACTATGCTGTAGGAAGGGAAGTCTAATCTCAATAACTGGGGCTAATTACACAATTAAGTTAAACGCTGATGAAAATTGAACTATATAATTTTTGCCGCTCCAAAAACACACAATCACACTCTTAGTTTAGCTCGTGACTTCCAGAGCAAAACTTCATACCGGTTAATATCACGTGATGCATAGCATAAACTTGGGTGTGTGTGACAAGCAGCACGGTATGTATATATGTGTGTGTCACGTGTGTTGTCATGGTGATGTGTCACGTGGCGGCGGTGATAAGGAGAGGGAGGGGTAAGTGAGTTGAGGTGCTACAGACCATGCGACCATGTAGTCAGAGAGAGACGATATATGTGCCACAATGAGTGGAAAAACCAGCCCGCACGACCGAGCTGATCACAAAAACCAGAGTTCCACTTGAAACGCCCAATTATTCTATGAGTTTAAAAAAGAAGATGAAACAGAAAACTAAAGAGAGAGAGAGAGAAAAGGAAGAGGGAACCAAAACGTTTGCGTGTGTGTCTGAAAACTGAAAAGTGTCCAGCTATGAAGGGGGAGAAAGAAACATAGTGGACACTTGGACCACGGTCTTCCTTGTGTACTCACGACCAAACTTCGTGTTTTAGTAGTTTTAAGTGGTGCAAAACTAACGCACACGTATATATACGAGACACGTGTGCATACGTGCACACAGATTTGGATTATATATATATACTCTGGGAGAAAATATCGTCCACTCTGGTGAGATGAGAGTATATTCATTTTTGTGGAAATTTGCTCATGAAGACTCATGAATTTATGTAGGGTGTTTAGGGTGTGTCACGTGTATATTTCCTGGTTTAGGGTGTTGTCCCATTGAGGGCGGAGGAAGCAAAAGTGGAACAAAAACCTCGCGCTCAGAGAAGGCGGGATCTTGAAAAAGTACGGTTGATATAGAAGAAAACGTCGAGTTCATCCATTTCGCGAGCCCACGGAATAAGAAAACTCGGAAACCTTATCATAAATTCCGCGAAATCATGACCCCAAAACTGTGCCGTGGCCAATCCGTTTATTTCACTATTAAATAATTTCCATAGATCATATGATGGAGTAGTTCCCCGGTTATCAGATGGATTTCGTAAGTGCTTCTTTTGATCAGCTGGCCATTAGAGATGGTAATGAGAAAAGGAAAAAAAACAGAGGTAAATAAAGAGGTTAACTCATTGTACCCAGTCAAAAAACAGGATTTAGGAAACTCCCTACGCGTAAGGCCGTAAGGCTGCCGGATTTCAATATATTGTAAAATGCCCACTACACGCGAGAGGGAAGCTAACCCCCTCACCCCCCCACTCCAGCATATAAAATATTAGCTTGGACATTGGCATGGTGTTTCCGGAATAGTATTTAATAAGTACCAAGTAAGACTGTATGTGCGGTGCATATCATTCACCAGCTAACAACTAAACCGGATAGAATTTATGCGCTTGGTGAAATATAATATTGAGCCAGTAGTTTGGATAATTTAGAACGAATAGAAACGTGCAAAAGTATCACCGGGAAGACCGAAGAGTAAGAAAATGGATTCACGACAAATCATGGTAACCATGGAAATTAGAACTGGGTTACCATGGTAACTTGGGGAGAGAGGAGTGACTAGAGAAGTTCAACTCTCGGTATAACAGCCATCACTCGGCATATGACAGCTATTATTATAGCTCAGTCGTATTTCGGAAAAAAGATAGTTTTTACGTCACTCGCTTTCGAATAAATAGGACCCATCTAGACAAATTTGCAGTTTAGTACCAAAGTACAGAGAGCTGTCTGACGGATTGGTGAACCGAGTGTGTGTTTTTGCCGATACAGAAGAACGCTGGTCCCTAGACAAGAGATCGTGAATGTCTCGGAGTTCTGGTATGAAATGCTGGAACGAGACATATTATTGAGACTCCATGGAAAGAGTGTTTTTTTTCGCAAGGATTTCAAGACGGTGTTTCTACACCAGTCGTCTAATTGTATCGTAATATGGAACGTCAAGCAGGATCGACCGAGAGTATTTGTGTCAAGCAGCCCGTGTAAATTTGTGTAAAAAACTCTTCTTCTCTCTCTTTAGAGGGCGTCGAGGCAGTATGTATTTGTCAGGGATGTGATATTATACTTGATGTGATACGTGGCATGATACGGGACTTGTAATGCGGAGAGATCAACACACGCCGGGGAGAGACGAGTTTTGAAGGAATTCAAATAGAAGGAGAAGAAATTCAAATAGGAGGAGAAGGAAAATAGTAGGAGAAAGTGAACAAACTCACCTTATCACAGCGAGGAGATTGCTCCATTTGTGTCATAGAATGTGATGATCAGCCACAAGTGTAACTATAGAGTCTAATGAGCTCAGCTCTTCTATACCGATGAGCTACACGTGTAACTCAATGGAAAAACGATTTTCAAGAAATAAAATCTTGTAAACATAACATGTTTACAAGGGACACTACTGAGTCTGACAAAACCTACACTGGGCACTGGCCGTACTTCGACAATACAATCAGCCTTAGACCATATATGAGATCCAATCAAGCAATCAGTTTAATCAAAAATTACTAAATTGAAAAAGATGCTGCTGCTACTATACGGCCCTATATCATTCAACATGTCAATCCAATATAATCACGGATTGGCAACACATACCTACACGTATTTCATTATTGGAATTGGAAATAAGGGTGAAGTAATACAATAATGATGATCATAATAAGTTACATACATACACATACACGTCATGATATAACATATGAATGAGATTGTTCATAACCAATCCAATAACTTCATCCACCGAGGGGGTGATATATATGTAATGAGGAAAGACACACTTACCGGTCGTAAACGCCGCTGTTACGGTTGCCATGTTCGGCGGAGATAAGGACGAATCCGGGCAGAGTGTTACGGGAGAACAGGAGGAAGAGGAGGGGGCGAGAACACCCTCGTCCGTGATGGAAGATGAAGACGAGACTTGCATATCGAGAGAGGAGGAGATCAGAATATCAGATTGTTGTTATATAGAGAGAGAGACTGTTGCGCTGCAGTGTTTGACGCTATCGAAGAGGAGAGAGGAGTTGAACCAATCGGAGAGGAGAATAGTCCATGGGTGGACCAATCACGGACCAGTATAGACCAGTGTCGGACCAATGAACACGCTCGGTTGGTAACGTGTGAACCAATAGGACGCCAGGACGTGATTGGACCAATGAGGCTAGCCGTTGTACCACGTGTGGTAAGCAGTACGATCTATATATTCACAGTGAGGGGTCTGTGTGTGTGTGGGATACGCATGGCGAAGGTGGAATGTCACGAGGTGTTGTCATGACAACACGTGTGGTTATCATAGCGACACGTGACTCAGCGACATCCAGTGCGGAGCGATAACAATTATTGACGTGTGTATGACGGATAGAGCGAGGGAGAGACGGTGGTCATAGGTGGTTTGTATAGAAACAGTAATTAAACAAGGAGCTAGCCAATGAGATTGCAGTATTCCGATCACGTGATTCTGTGTCTACCAATCAGAAAATAGGTTATATCGACGAGAATTCACACACACACACACACACACACACACANACACACACTCACACACACACACACACACACACACACACACACTCACACACACACACAGCGTGAACATACAGGTTCGGTATATACAAAACATTTGTTCACCACCGACTACAGAGCATCCAGGGTTTAAACAATGCGTTCATTGAAATTAAAATAATTGGGGTGTAGGGGAAAGGTGGATTTAGTGCAGAGGTGGGGAAGAGGAATTCTTATCTCATATCTCCTTGTTGTCTATCAAGATATGCGATAAGAAAATCCGAAAATGGTGTCAGAGTCAAAGCGGTGTCAAGCGATGGAAGAGGTGTCAATGTGTAAGTGGTGTCAGGGCTAAGATGGTGTCAGGGCTAAAATGGTGTAAAAAAGAAAATTGGTGTCAACAAGCAATGATATTATCATAAAGTGGTGTCAAACAGAAGTGGGCTCATACCTTACAGCAGGACTCCACTGTCTTTTCGTCATCTTCTAGAGCACGATGTCACATAATAGAGACATCTTACCCTCTCGTACTTCTCTTCCACTTATCCGATCTTCTTTGGCAGGAGTCCAAGCAAGAACTCCTCCAAGAAGAAAAGAATGGTCTTCTGATTCATGATCATGCTAGGGCGATGATGAGTGATAACATTTATCCTGATTAACTGATATTGATTGAAAGCCAACACATGATATACAGGAACAATCGCAATGTCGGATCCAGTGAAACTCGGTGAATGCAGCGAGTATAATCAACTGAGACAAATGACTGGGTAAAAACATGGGATTCAGCGATCCATCTAAACAAGGAATGAGATAATCAAGAAACCAAAACTTATGATCTCTAAATCTCTGGATGATAGATAATTTTCTCCCAGAACAGATAAAATCTCGTGCAAAACTAACAAAAACGGATGGAGAAATGAGGGAAGTCATAATCTTACTGCGAAAAAAGTTGATTAAATTGCTAAAATGCGCGAGGTCGTTAAACCGCAATACTTCCTAAATGTATCAGAGATATTTGTATCTGAGGAAGGGAGTTCGTTTAATCAAATCATAGTTAAATGTTGGTATCCAACGTCTTGATAATCGGATATGTTGAGTGCTGTGGGCAATTAAGTTATAAATGCCAAATATAATTTGACATTTGATCAAAAATGAAGTTGTTAACCTTATTATTAAAAACCAGGAGTTATGTTAAAAGTGGGTCTAGTTTTAAAACAAGCTTTATTTTACGGTCGAGTAACATAAGATGATAAACGGGTGGGAATAATAAAATACGAAAAACTATTTGTTGAAACACTGATGAAGGGTCAAGGGGATACACACACATTATCCTATGCAAATTGATGAGGTTCATCGCTGACAACGATCGCGTCATATCCCAGCTTCACTGATCATATTATCAGCTACATTTATAGAGACACTCCGTGAAAAAACCTGAATCAATTCTCACAGAACATGTCCCAATAGAACATGCCCCTATAAAACATGTCCCTATAAAACATGTCCCTATTGAAAATGTCCCTATAGAACATGTCCCTATAGAACATGTCCCAATAGAACATATCCTTTATAATAGAACGTATCCCCCTTATCTCACGCCCCCCTCAATTTTCTCAACTCTCGGTGTCCAAAACTCCCTCACTACGCTCATGAAGTAACACGTACTCCCGCGTACTAAAACCAAACTTGATGATGTCCCGTTCTTTCAACTCGTAATACCTGGGCGGGAATGATGGTATGGGCATTGCATGTGAAGGTTTGGAATATGACGTCTGATATCATGCTCAATGCTCATAATATTACCGTGGAGGTTTCGTATTAAGATGTAAACTTTTGCCAAAATCTTGAATAGAAACCGGGAATAAACAAATGTACCCTCAGAAAAACAACATGCTCCTTCACAAATTACCTCCTTGGTTCGATCTTAACATTGTTCAGAAAACTACCGTTGGTCGACTCCAGATCCATGACGTACGGTTTGACCTTCCTCGTTTGGGTTCCGTCACTCCTGATGTGATCTACCAACCTGACAAACAGTCGCATATATTTCAGTGAGAAGAGTGGCTAACCAGCTGGGAACGATGGAAACGCTTTGGAAAATCAGAGGACAAATTTTATACCAAGAAGAAGCATGAGGAGAGAGGTGTTTTTGGCCGTAGAACAAGAATTTGAAGAATTTATTTACCTATCTCATCGGAAAATTGGTGAAAAATGGATCTAATTCAGTTATATCAAACTCCATAATATTACTCGGAGTTCAACCAACCAATCCATTACCTGAACTGAATGACGGCATGTTGGGAGGAACAAGAGGGGTGATCCGCCGGGATGTCCACTACTTTCCTCTCTCTTCCGATCAGATACCCGCTGAAAAACAGAAAACTGTAATCTCGTTCAAAGGGGGAAGGGGGGAGGAGGGGGGATAGAGCCTCAAGAAAGCCAGATAGACTTTCAATTCCACCGTAGATCGATTCAGCGTCCAAAATTACCCAAGAGTCGCCTGCATTCGTGTGAAAATCGAGCAAAAAATATTTGGTCATTTTCTTCATGATGGCATGGATCAATATACCATGAGCACAGAATTCAGCTTTCTGAGTGTCGATTTCAGTGGCCTCAAAACACCACAAAACTACTATTGAGTGGACCAATAGTCATACAAGCCATCTCTCCTACACCTATACAACGTATACTACACATAACAACGTATTGTACTATCAGCAAAAGTCTACATGAGCCGTGAGACCACGCCCAAATGACGAAATTTGACCATACAACTGATTTAGCAAAATCAATGGGACACACATCTGGAGGCTCAAAATTTTTTTACGCCAAAATAAACTGGAAACAAGTGTTTCTGGTCTATTTTTGAGCGTAGAGTCCGAATCTGAAGGAATTTCGGAGCTAGCTCAACAGGAAAATGCAGAAATTTTGAAATAACTGTTCTTATATCCCATGAAATGATGTTGTAGACGTAGCAGCCCAAGGAAGCGAGATAGACTTTCAATTCCACCGTAGATCGATTCAGCGTCCAAAATTACCCAAGAGTCGACTGCATTCGTGTGAAAATCGAGCAAAAAATATTTGGTCATTTTCTTCATGATCGCATGGATCAATATACCATGAGCACAGAATTCAGCTTTCTGAGTGTCGATTTCAGTGGCCTCAAAACACCACAAAACTACTTTTTAGTGGACCAATAGTCATACAAGCCATCTCTCCTACACCTATACTACACATAACAACGTATTGTATTATCAGCAAAAGTCTACATGAGCCGTGAGACCACGCCCAAATGACGAAATTTGACCATACAACTGATTTAGCAAAATCAATGGGACACACATCTGGAGGTTCAAAATTTTTTAACGCCAAAATAAACTGAATACAAGTGTTTCTGGTCTCTTTTCGAGCGTAGAGTTCGAATTTGAAGGAATTTGGGGGCTAGCTCAACAGGAAAACACGGAAATTTAAGATTTGCCGAGGCAAATTACTTATCTATGGAAGTATTTAAGTTCATGTACCGAGTGAAGTCGCAGTTCTGCTCCGCGTATTCAATCACAGTTTCTCAGCTTGAAATGCGCTTGTACTGAGGGCGCGATGCTCGCGATTCGGTGCACAAGCACTGAAAAGTCGAAAAACGCGCGTTTGTAGAATTCACAAAAGACACATGAAATCCAAGCTGCGCGCGATGAAAACGCGTGTGATGCATACCTGAGATAGTTATAGAATTTTAGGTATTTCGCGCGGAACGCGAACAACAAAATATTGTGTGACTGGCCCATATTTTGCACAAAACACCGGTTTTAGTCTTCGACTCAAGTACTCAGACTCAAGGCCCCTCGAGTCAAGAATAAGTTTTACCTGTTTCTGTGAATGTACATGGTGGGCAGAGTCTCTTCACCCTTGAACGGGTAGAGTCTCCACTTTGTCTTGGGAATTCTAGCTTCTGGGGGTTCTGCATACTTGATAACAATACCCTTGTATGTGTTCCTATCCTCTGTTAACTTTCCCGACTTCTCATAGTTTGGTGCGAGCAAATCCTGAGAACAGGAACAAATGGAGCAAACTATCACCACAAAAATGAACCAATCCATGAACATACTGAACTCACCTTTCCCTCTTCACCCTTCTCTTCTCTAGTCTTCGATCTATCTTTCTTCTCTCGTGGTTTCTTGTCTTCTCTCTGATTGTCTTTCTCCCTCTCAGCCTCTCTCCGTCTTTTCCTCTCGATAAGATATGGTTCTAGACCTGCCCTGTCACCCCCTACATACTTATTGGGCGTACCTGGAACAACGGGCGTATCTAGTATCCAGGTCGATCATTGATTAAATCGCACTTCTCTTGCGTTAACTGTTACTTTGAGGGGCAAAAGGGGCTAAAGGGAAGAGGCGATTCTCAAGGGGGGGNCTGGTCTATTTTTGAGCGTAGAGTCCGAATCTGAAGGAATTTCGGAGCTTGCTCAACAGAAAAAGGCAAATCACTTATCTATGGAAGTATTCCATGTACCGAGTGAAGTCTCAGTTCTGCTCTGCGGTATTCAATCTAAGTTACCCAGCTTGAAATGCGCTTGTACTGAGGGCGCTGAGCTCACGATTCGGTGCACGAGCACTGAAAAGTCGAAAAACGCGCGTTTGTAGAATTCACTAATACACATGAAATCCACGTTGCGCGCGATGAAAACGCGTGTGATGCATACCTGAGATAGTTATAGAATTTAAGGTATTTCGCGCGGAACGCGAACAACAAAATATTGTGTGACTGGCCCATATTTTGGACAAAACACCGGTTTTAGTCTTCGACTCAAGTACTCAGACTCAAGGCCCCCCGAGTCAAGGATAAGTTTTACCTGTTTCTGTGAATGTACATGGTGGGCAGAGTCTCTTCACCTTTGAACGGGTAGAGTCTCCACTTTGTCTTGGGAATTCTAGCTTCTGGTGGTTCGGCATACTTGATAACTATACCCTTGTATGTGTTCCTATCCTCTGTTAACTTCCCCGACTTCTCATAGTTTGGTGCGAGCAAATCCTGAGAACAGGAGCAAATGAAGCAAACATCACATCAAAAATTAACAAATCCACTAACGTACTGAACTCACCTTTCCCTCTTCACTCTTCTCTTCGTTGGTCTTCGATCTGTCTTTCTTCTCTCGTGGTTTCTTGTCTTCTCTCTGATTGTCTTTCTCCCTCTCAGCCTCTCTCCGTCTCTTCCTCTCGATAAGATACGGTTCTAGACCTGCCCTGTCACCCCCTACATACTTATTGGGCGTACCTGGAACAGCGGACGTATTTAGTATCCAGGTCGATCATTGATTAAATCGCACTTCTCTTGCGTTAATTCTTACTTTGAGGGGCAAAAGGGGCTGAAGGGGCAATTCTCAAGGGGGGGGGGATGTTCTCGTACTCACTCATAGATTTGTTATGCTGTGACCGACTGTTGTCATTGTTGTTGTTGTAGCTAGTATTCAAACTTTGGCGTCTGGGGGGACTGGAGTTGTTCTTCCTTCTTGCAGGAGGGGAACTCCTTTTCTGTCCTGGAGGAGGAAAAAGATTAAAAAGAGGAGGGAAATGAGGAAGATGGTATGAATCAAGACTTGTATAACAGTCATGGGCATAATGACGCCACCATGGCAACACATCGATAATCACAACATGTTACCATGACAACACATAATGACAATGACAACTCACTTGGGGAGTCAGGGGATCCAGAGGAGCTACTGGAAGAGGAAGTCTGTCGTTTCCTGCTAGTTCCCATGGTAACGCCTACAACACTACCTTCCTATAGCCGGATGAGAACGGTTTAATTGGGGTGTTTCATTTGAATATCGTCTGTAGCATGGTGTAACATGACAATGATAAATCAGTGATACACCAGCTATGCAGAGTCATTTGAACTAAACAGAATCATGCTTGAAATTGAAATAAATCAACAGTCATCAAGTGCACACACACAAACACACAACATAAGCTTCAAAACAGTAAAATAATCAATTCATACAATTCTCAGAAAACACAATTCAATGGAGTTCATACTAGTTTTGTAATTAAGCTTCCGATTTGAAAATGGTCTAACATAAATTATCAAGATTGACCAAGTCAAACATTCACTCTCGGCTCAGTTATAATCTATGTACAAATCTCTTTTAGCCTGAAATTTACAACAATCATCTAGTATCACATTTTAGACCCCGTAATCCGTATACAAATCGTGTTAGAACTAAAATATAACTTCCAAAAGAACCAAACACTCTAGTTCGGCGATATTTTCATCCATTCTGATCTCTCTCCTCTTCCACATCTGGCAGCTGCATTTTCAGTACTTTACACACATGTCCATACTCATTGTCACTACAACTATCTGACCCATGCACCACCGACCCCAGAGAAAACATCTGTATAAAGTCCTTCCTCTCTTCTAGCGATATACTCCCGTAAAAATCGGAACAAATCAGTGTAAACCACTCCCTATCCATCGCAGTTGGATTAGCCACGATGTAAGGAAGGAATCGGGATAGATTACGATTCTTGAGTGAGCACAGGAGTAGCACAGCTGTTGACCAGACTGAGTAATGGAGAGGTTTCAGCTGGACAAAATTCCTTAGAACGAGCAGGACCCACTCGGAAATCTGATTGAAGTTCCCCGTACTGATTATATTCTGGAACAGATCAAACAGAACCAGCGCGATTAGATGTCGGTTCTGTTGCCGTGGTGATAGAAACTCTGATACAAACGTGTTTATCATCTGCTCCTTGGGGAAGAAATCCGTTACCAGGTAGCAAATCACCGCAGCTAGGGGCTTAGCCTGACTCTCGCAACAGTGTCCCACACAATCGAGTATTTTCCTCATTTTATCCATGGCCGCTGCCAACATCTGATCAGTTGTCTCCTGGTCTCGTTCCAGATTGATCACCCTACTTCCCTCCCTCCCACAGTACATGCATGACATGAGCAGACCGAATGCAGACAAACATTTCTGAGGGTCGTCAATTTCAAGTTGGTTTGTTGCCAGCTGAGTTAGAATATCAAACTCTGAACTGGGCAGACTGAAGGACAGAACCAGTCGCTGGAAACCCCTGATTATAAACTGATAGAATATGAATGGGGTTGCTCCCTCCGTGAGACATTTCATTCCAAAGTGCATCAGTGCGATGGTGAACCCTGCACAATTGCTTGTCTCCTCGGGGAACTTCTCTCTGATAATGACAGCTATAGCCCACATGGAGGCTAACCAGTTAATTGGGTGCGTCACCTGGAACACCAGGTGTTTGGTGATGAAATCGCACAGTACAGAAATGAGATTGCCCTCAAAACAACAGAGCTGGGATTCTAGTAGATAGAATGAGCCGTTTAGAGCAGCCTGCTGTAAAATCATATCATCTGACTTCAGAGCTTCTTCTATGAACGGCATTAGCTTCTCCCCAGCTTTATCAGCTTGTAACAGTGACACTGCTTTGGACAGAGTGAAGAGGAGTTTAGAGTGAACAATGGAGTCCTCCAAGGGATGATTGATGAGAATTTGTAGCAGCCCATCCACCATCCACTGGCAATGATGCGTCTTCTGGAACATATCCGAGAGCTGACTGACAGAGTTGATTATCTGATTGAGTAGGGTGATCGGAATCTTGCTCTCGGGGAGTGTCCACTCCGCAAACAAATCCACCAGGAAGTGAAGACAGGAGAGAATGTCAGGGTTATCCGCTGAGTCGTTCAGTGACAGTTGCTGAGTCCTGTACTCTATCCTATCGTTGTCAAGATCGGTGACATCATTCGTTATGATTCTCTCCCTCAGTGCTGTTGCCGAGTAGTATCCATGGTAATACGAGCTGGAACCGGGGATCCTGTTCAAATCGTACACAAACACTCCAACCTTCTCGATTGCTTGCGCAGATCCACCAGTATCTATGAGACAGTATGCAAACTCGCAGTCAATGTAAGCGTTGATATCGGGGAAAGTAGGCTGGTAAGTGGTGGTAAGGGTACAGTTTGAGAGGAGCTTATCAAAGATTAGTTTGTGAGGGTATATCATTCTCTGACCCATGGTCGTAGTGAGAAACGGGATGGATTGGGTCCGCGGAAAGTGTTGGTAGACCCCGGTTTTTGGAGACCCGGGGATCGGATACATCATTGTCTGCATGAGGAGAGCAGTCATGCCTCTCACAGCCAGCCTATTGACAACACTCAGTTCATTGATCTCCTCACTCGACATGTCAGGGTCGAACCGATACGTGATCATTCCCAGCATGGTCACCCAGAGCTCCTCAAACTGTCGTTTGGTGGACCAGCCAAACGAGAGATTCCGGAATAAGAAGTCTTCCAAGACTTCGGAATCTTTCAGAAACTCCAGCTCGATAGAGGACAAACTGAATTCTACGTCCTCGTCTGGTTTTGTCGTAGTTAGAGCCAGAAATTTTGGTATTCTGAGGAAACTGCTAACACATGGCAGCGAAGCTAAGGATAGAATACACTTCTTAACAATATTCAGATTGTGGATAGAGTGATGCGTGTCTTTGGGCATCTTATACAACACAAAGTTCACCATCAGACGGACTTTATCGATTTTAGTTTCTGGTTTCTCGGCCCATTTCGTCAGAGACTTATCGAAGAGAGCAACCAGAATCTCGTAAACATTTTCCACAATATTCATATCCTCGCCATAGTGCAGAATGGCACATGTATCCCTGGTTATTATGATAGCTAACAGCAGCTCAAGCAGCTCTATAGACACAGAAATCTCCTTGAACCTATGAAAATGATTGTTCACCGCCATGGAAATTGCCAGCAATCGCGTAATAGCATGGATGTGATATGGACTAAGATAACTGATCTCTGGGTAAAGGATGGCAGTGTTGAGCAGAGCTGTAGTTGCCCGAGTATAGTTCCTGAGATCTCTCTGCCACTGCGGTTCATCCCAAATCAGGGAGTAAGTCAGTAGTTCACTCGGCTCAACAAATGCAGAAGTGTCCACGTAAAGAGCCACACTCTTCTGAAGTGATGTGGAGTTGGATTTGGAATGATTGTGAACTGGTTTAGTGGACTGGGTTGGAGACGAATCAATGCCCGCTAGCAGCGTTATCCTCTCCAATAGTTGGTTCTTAGCCGAAAGTAGAATTCCGGGAAGTTGTGGGAGTGGCTCATCTGGATCAATATACGCTGATTTCTGAGCACACAACTCCTTCCTCCCCAGGGTTATCATTCCTATGAAAAGTGAGGTGTCGATGCGAGGATTCTTCACAATGTCCTTGAGAATTCCCAGGGGCATGTCTCTGAGAACGGGAACAACGTGGGCTGGTGTGGAGGGGTAAACGCAAATCTTCTGAGAGAAATTCTCCAGAAGTGATTCGTACCCCAAAACCTGCGGAGAGGTACTAGGAGTACTGTTCTTATTTTCAACTTCCTCGACCAATGTCATACACTCTTCTATCTTCTTCTTGGCAAGGTTTGTTGCTCCTGGATGCTTGAACAACTCGTCCAGTGATTTCAAAGAGTTGAGAGCCTCAGTTTTGTTCATAGATGGCAAAGTTGGCAACAACTCTAACAAATATTGAAAACAAAACGAAGAAACATACGACATTCCAGCATACCCCTGTCCCCTTTCAATCAGTTGAGATGTATACCGACTCACTTCATTCGCAAATTCACTCAGACTTGCGTTTTTGAGTGAACCGATTTTGGCAAGGATTTCTTTTGTCGATAAATCTGATTCATCAGTAGGTTGATTCGTGGACTTTAGATATTTTAACACAATACCATCTGCAAATTCCAAATCGAGATCACTGTGTGCTAGAACTCTACAAATGTTGAGCACTGTAATGGAACAAGTCGGATACTTTGCAGACAGCAGAACAATCTTCCTCTTCACCTCGGTGAGATCTAGCTCCTCCGTCCTAAATCCAGCATAATCCTTCGCGTGGTGGACCAACTTGTAGATGTAGCTGAGGGATGAAAATGAAGCATCAATCGGATCTGGACTTGCGATGAGAAAATCAAGATGTTCATTGAGAGCCCAGAACACGAACGTCACAAACTTCATAATCGGACTGAGGTCATTTTCATGTTTCAAACCCACGGCAGTCAGCAGAGAATTACCATTGGTATCCAGAGTCTTGGTAAAGTTTCCACGTGTAATGATGATGAGCAAGTGTCGCAGGAGAATACAGATGCATGAGCACTTTGCCAACACCGAGGTTGCAGAGACTATAAACTCTAGGAGGGTGGGGATTATCGGGATATTCTCCGGACATATTATGTCCAGGAGTCTGTGCATGGATACCATGACATGGTGCGAGGAAACATCCAGCCTACCCTGACTGATTGCTATGGAAACAGCCGACCAGACCGAGGCTGAGTATCTCTTGAAGTTCCTCAAGTCCATGGTGTACCAGTGTAACACAATCCAGAGTATGTCAATGACCTGATAGTGGATCACATTCTTCAGGAGTATGCTCTCCACAACTTCCCGCTGAGTGAGGATATCATTGCACGACTCCTGGACAACAAACAACTCGTGAATAAGGGGGTAGAGGGAGACTGAAATACTGGCGGTATTGAGTTGTCCACTTGCCATGGCAGTTCCACAGAGTTGCATGATTCGGGGGATATCAATCACACTTTCCTCCTGATACCGCTCCTTTGTCAACATGATCAGGAACTGGAATAGTGTCGGCAGCAGTTTGGATGCTTCCCGAACTTGACCTTGCTCAATGTACTCAAACTGTCTCAGCAGGAAGTTCACAAAGACTTTCCCGGTGTCGAGCAAGGAGTAATTGACTCTTAGTCTCAAGAGATCGATCAACAAGACCAAGATCTCGCCCTGGACCTGAGTATCATTAGTTAGAGTCACGTATAGCTCCAGAGACCGCATGACATTGGTCTCAAAATACCGAATATAATTCTGCATGACCGGTTTCGTATCAGGTTTCTTCTCCACGACCTTCTTCTTTTGGAATCTCTTCCCAAAAATCTTCGACGCAAAGGAAGTTTCCTCCTCTGCCTGGCCGACTTCCTCCATTGACTGGGGTTTTGTTATGTAAACATAGGGGGAGTATTTGAAATATTCAATGTGAACCGGGGCACTGATGTTCAACATCACGGGTCGCTTGATGTTCGTCTGAGTCAACTTGTTGGAGTTGTAGATGTTGGTGCATATGACATTGGTTCCGAAAAGGGATGCCAGGAGATATCTCGTTGTGATCACACATTGGCTCGGCTCTTTTTTCTGCAGTGTCGTAAGGTACTCGTTCACTTCCTCCGAAAATGAGCCCACGTTTTTGAGTGAACTGTACTTTAGAATCTCTTGAAATAGGGAGAGAGTTCCTCGTAAAATAAGGACGAATTTCTCGTCGGATTGAAGGGACAAAGACACTTTGTGTGCTTCATACGACGACTTCAAGTTCTCATAAAACTTCATATAGTGGGGCAGAGACGTGAAGGATCCGACTTTAGAGTTTGCATCCACTTCCATAACGGGTTCATCGTCCAAATCATCGTCTTTCTTCTTCCGTTTTTGTGTCACAGCCGAGACCTTATCCTTGAAATTAGAGTTATCGTTCATAGGGTCCTCTTCACTGCACACGTGACAACAGATGTTCAACACCCTCATGATATGATAAACCAGAGATTGGATGATTTCTACAAGAGTCTCATCATTGAGCAGTGACCAGGATAGAATGAGATCGGCTGTGTAGGAATTGTTGGAGATGAGGTACTTGCACGTGGCTCCCAACAGGTTTGTTATCACCGTCAACAGGTTCTGATGACAGGATATATCGTACATGTACATTGAGGAGGTCAGGTGGAGGGTAAAGAAGGAGATGAGACCGCTGGAACTGCTCAAGACCAGACCCTCCTGGATGTGATGGGAGTTTATCTTCTGCTGTTCAGCAGGAATGGATATCCCCCAATACTTCAACATCTCGCTGTTCACATACTTCTTGGAGAGAGATGCAAATGCCTCGATACAGCCTCGGACCATCTCAGTTGATTGGGAATGCATCATTTCCTCCAGGATTATGTTGAGTAGCCGGCTCAGAGACCCTGGGTTATGCGTGGTCTTGGACTCCAAATGCTGGCTGGAGTCACTGGGGAGGCAAATTGCATACATGGGCGGGTTGACAAACTCATTGCAAGCTGTGAACTCATTCCTTATCACTTTTAACAGACTCGTCCGAGAGGAATCAGAGAATGAGAGGTTATCAGTGACGGAGACAAAGCAGGAAGCACACGCAGTCTGGACCCTCACATCTTCATCTGACAACATCACGAACAGAGCACTCAGCACCTCCTTCTGGAGGTAGACAGACCGGTCTGAGTAGCAGTGGAGGTAGGAAAACCTGATGTCCCGTATCACATCAATTAGAGCTGTCTTGACCAGCCAATACGAGCTGAGGTGGAGAGGGAGGAGAGCTTCAACCAGATCTATTACCAGTTCAGCTTGATTAGTCTTCATGAGGGCGGGAACACAGATTTTAGTCGCATCACAGCATGCTTTGTGAACTTTCTGGGATTCGTCCTTGATACTCTCCATGAAGATCTTGATATACTCCTCGCACTGACTTGACCAATTCAGGTAGTGATTGTGTTCGAGGAAAGTTCGAATATAGCTCCCGCATAGGGCCATCACATTGGCTTGTAACATGGGGTCACAGTTAGATTTGAAAGTGGAAGGGATATGGGTGAGGTGGGCGGAGAGTAGGCTGGGGGAGATGATTGTGAACTCGGTGAGACAACTGATCACCAGTGACTTCACGCTGACACGGACAGATTTGATAACCTCACCGTCCTTCACGAGGAACCTATCAGCAAGGAAAAGTGCAGCCTCAGTCAGCAAATTCTCACTCTCTCTAAACAGCCCAGTGCCCACATCTTCCATCTTTATCGAGAATGTTCCATCTTCAACTTCGGTAGCTAGCAACATATTCTTATTGGAGTGCTTCGTACCAATCATGAAATCTCCCAACTCTTTCCCCGCGAATTTCGAATTCCACGTTGTGACATTCGAAAGGAGAAGATCGGAAAACTGCTTTCCCGTTTGTTCTATAAGCGTTTGCAGAGCTGATAGTGCAGCTGTAGTAACATTATGATCAGCGTGAGATAGCGACTTGAATATAACGAGGAATATGACGGATATGTGATCCTGGTTGAAGAAATACTGGTCCTCTTCCTTTTGTGGGAGCTCCGAAACAGAGATCAGAATCTTGCGGAGCCCGAGAAAACTCCCGATCAGAGAGTGAGGGGGAGCGTTTGGAGCGATAGTTAGAGCTAACATCTTCTCCACTGAGATAGAGTAGAAAATCCCGGGTTTTAGACAACTGTGACAGAGTGAGGTTATACACTCGGCTGCCATACGCCGAGAAGAGGATAGCTTGGAGACGAGAATTTCGAACAGGTTCTTCAGAAAACTGTGGAGTTCATTCTCACTGAAGAACGGGCCTAGGACAGTCACTATCTTAGGCATGGCTCCAATAAGAGACTCCTGAATTGCCTCATCTTCACGGTTACACACAGCTATCAGGAGAGGAAGGAGATTCATGACATACGCCCGGCATTTGTGAGGTTTGATCAGGTACGCCAACTCTGCAAACCTGACAATCGCAGCCTTCACCCGCCGCGGGGAGGCATTCCTCTTGATCTCCTTGAACAACTCCACCTGGATCCTCCCACTATCAGACCCGTGCAACTCGTTGATGAGGTGATTGAGCCCCTCATCCGCTGCCACCCTAACATCGGCCTCGGCATCGCTACAACACACGAGCAAGTTCTCAAACGCCAGGGACAGGTATTCGCTGTAATCCTCATGCTGAGTCAGCGAGAGCTGGGACAGGGTCTGGACTATGACTTTGACAGCAGCGACCCGGGATTGGGGCGTGGCTTCTTTTAGCTCCTCTGGGGTGAGGGAGGGCGAGTCGAGGGGAACGGTGGGTTGGAGGATTTCCACTGATTTGAGGAGTTTATCGGCCAGCGCTGCCATATTATCATGATCCTGTCACAGAGGGGAGGGGGTTTAGTGGGAGAGAGAGGGTGTGAGGGGGAGGGGTTAGGGGTATCGAAACGAGATGTAGTCGAATACATAATATGAAAAGATTGAGGAGGCGAGTAAAGAAACAGCTGTTGTTCTGTATAACATGAAATGAATATCATCAATGAGATAAAAGAAATAAACAGCAATGAAACAATCTCTTCTTGTCCGGAGTCGATTGCGATTCCTTCCAAATTATCAGTCATCAAAGATTTGTCATCATCCGAATTCCTGAGATAGCATTTTTATCTCATCCGAATTCCCCTCCTCCTCCCCTCTTAGGAAACGCCGGGCACATGTATGGAATCAGTGAGCTTCTTGCTACATATGTCTGATCCCACCTCCTCATACTCCAGCTTGGAAACTCGGATATTGGGGTACTCTGGCCACCCGCTCAACAGCTGACCTGAGAGAGAAAACATCAGGAAATATTCTCATGTCCCCAGATGTTTGTTAAGACGTAACCTGACGTACAGCTCCTCAGGGAAGCGAGATAGGGCTAAAATTCGACCGGGAATGGATTCAGCGTCCGAAAATACATGAGAACGCATAGTATTTCCATGAAATGGGACAAAAATTTTTCTTCGGTTTTCTGATCCGAGTATCGGTAAAAAAGAAGCGAATGACTCCACACTTTTGTACTCCGATTTTGAGGGTCTCTAATGAGTACTAAACTGGCACTGACGACACTATTTTTCCATCAAATCATCTCTCCTACTCTCATACTACAAGTATCGACCCTCTTTGCGATAATCTGAAGTTCATACTTGCCGTTAAACCACGCCCAAGTGACGATTTCAAACCCCTGGGAAGCAAGCACAACAAAAACGCGAAAATCAATGGGACACACCGACACCAAAAAACGGCCAACAACAATTTTTCAGGGTGCATACTAGAAATAGTTGTTCCTGGCCTATTTTTTGACGTAGAATTCGAATCCGTAGAAATTTTTGAGCTAGCTCGTCGAGAAATCGAGGTAAATTCCAATTTCTTTTCAGATTTCAGCTTAGAAGTCACCTGACGAACAGCAACTCAGGGGAGCAAGATAGGGCCAAAATTCGACCAGCAATCGATTTTGCGTCCAAAAATACATGGAAATGCGTAGTATTTGCATGAAAATGGTACAAAAAAATTTCTTCGAGTTTCTGATCTGAGTAACAGTAAAATTGAAATGAAAGACTCCACAATTTTATACTTCGATTCCGAGGGAAGACGCGTGATACTAAGAGGAACAGCTGCAGGTCCACAACCACTCATAGCGAATAGTGCAATAGTTCTGACCTCACCTCCTTTCCACGCCTCGACTATCGGATCCTCAGGGCGGTACACATTGACTGAGAACTCGTCGGGTGCACACGATCTTACATCTTTTATTATCCTCTCCTGGGTAGAATTGTTCATACGAAAACAAGCAACATATTGTGTATGGTACCTTGGTAGAATCTAGAGTTATTGACACATCTTAGAGAGAATTTGGGATCTAAGAGAGAATTTTCGATCTCAAAAGAAGAGCTACCTTGAAGTTCTGAAACTTGGAGCTGCCTCCAGTGATGACAATGTTGTTGTAGAGATGTGGTTGCATAGCAACGGGACATTGTCTGATCGCATGAACTATTGCCTCTGTTAATCCCATCTCACAGATACCTGACAGGAGAAGATGACATGACAACAGTGAAGACTGTCAAGTGCGCACCGCGCAACGTTCCCGAAACTGCAAGAATCACACTGAAAACTATTGAAAAACACGGGTAATTTGAAACCTAGCTGCAGTGAAATTCTGGAATCGGCACAGCTACACAGTAGGTATACACATGTTATGTGTAAGTTTTACAATAGATTTCAGACTGTGTGCAATATCATGGATCATGACTTGTGTAAACTGTGAGACCATCGATACTGTAACATTCACGCACGTTCCTATAGAATCTATCTATAGTTCAAATGTTTGGTATGTATAGTATAGATACCAAACATTTGAACTGTTGAACCAACACGCGAACAAACGAACAAACAAACAAACAAACAGTGAACATCGACACACAGACGAACCTATATCGGAAGGGTTGAAAAGAATCTCAGGAACAGTGAATCTCTCGAGGGAAAGTCGGATAGTTTGCCCCTGTTCGGCAGGTTTTCTGTCCTCTGGGTCATCGCTCACGTCCGGCAACTTGACATAACCCCGGTGCACATTGACAAAGTCTGGGAGAACATACTCGCCTGCGGGGCAGTGTTGTTGTCAAGGAGTGAGGTTGCTATGGGGAGTGTTGCTAAAGGGGGTTGCTATGGGGAGTGTTGCTATGAGGGAAGTGTTGCTATGAGGGAAGTGTTGCTATGTTAGTTGTTGGGGGTTGCTATGGTACTAACAAAGAACAGACGGATCTTTTTTCTTTGCAAGATCCAGCTCCTCATTGAAACTAGTGGACACAAAGCACACGTCCTCCTTGATTAGGTTACAAGCGTATGTTTCCTCTAAGAGATTGATCTGTCTGTACGAAACCAGTTCCTTGAGTAAGTTACACATCTGTTTTCCTGCGGAGGAAGATTGCTGTTGTCATGGTAACCACATATGGTAATGATCGTGTAATGACGGGCATCCCAAGACTTCTCTTGACCCCCTCGACAAGCCAATATGAGGATATCGGGCGACTATACGAACGTTGAACATTATTGAAATGAGGAATCATAGGTACCTCCAATATTTATTCTCTTGGTCCCTGCTCCTATCTGTTTGCCGTTGTGGTAGGGTATAATGTGAGTGAAGGCGTGCCCAGCATCCACAACCAGGCAACACTGATTGTCCGTGTGTGTTTGTTTGTAGTGGAATGCTGTCAATGTGGAGGCAGAACATCTGAGAGTGGGAGGGGAGGTTGTTATTGGTAACAACAACCGTTGCTATTGGTAACAACAACCGTTGCTATTGGTATCAACGATCTTATAGCAACTGGTCATTCACATTACCTACACATCTAACCTGAACAGGGACTTGAATCCGTACTCCTCAAATATCATCTCGTCCCACGGCTCTTGAATCGCAGAAAAATTTAGTGGAGGCTCTGTTACGATGAGATTCGTAT
Source organism: Beroe ovata (assembly GCA_946803715.1). Classification (NCBI taxonomy): domain Eukaryota; kingdom Metazoa; phylum Ctenophora; class Nuda; order Beroida; family Beroidae; genus Beroe; species Beroe ovata. Next base: position 24,301 of record CAMPET010000356.1, read on the forward strand.
CTGAAAATTATTGGGAGTTAGCGATACTACATCTCGAGTTGGGAGTTAGCAATACTAGTCCTCGAGTTAGGCAGATACTACTATAGGCACCTGATGTGGAAACCTTGAGAGGGTCGCTGTACAGAGAGTCCCATATCGTTTTCTGAGCAGTCCAGTTCAGGAGGTAACCCTGGGAACGGGTAGCTTGTTATTATGAAGGAGCAATGTGGAAAACTGGTGTTATAAACAGAATGTGTTGCTTTCTATTGGCTGAGTGTGATAACGAAAGGAAGGCCGGAGCTCATATCAAACTAGGTACAGTAGGATCGACAAATTTCTTTTCCACAACAGATTGCATAACAATTGACAGTTCAGAAGAATGGGAAAAATATACCGAGAACGAACTTTCTGGAAGGGACTTGTCACGTGTATGTTCGACATATCCTGACACTTATCTATCTCCGATCCGACAAACTGTCGTCGTCTGTCCTTGGGTCTCATGATCCAGTTGTAAAACGTGTGGGGCGATTTGTCGGACCTCCAGCCACACTTTAGCGTGTGACTTCCGTTATCAATGATCAGTACTTTCTCTCCCATTCTGTTATTGCTTGAGAGGGGAAATGAGGATGAGATATGACAGTATCAGGGAGATATTAGACGCGTTGCTATGGAAACAGTGACACAAGAAATCAAACAAGAACAACACCAATCAAACCAATCAAACAATAGTCAACACCAATGACATGATATTCATCATCAATAGCATGTTTTAAAGATTCTTCTTTCTACTTCGCGTTTTCTTTGCAACCTTGTCAGTTGTCACTCACAGGCATCATCTTATCATAACGATAACCAGAGTAAAGAGAGCCGGGTTCCCACATCTCATCTCATACTTTTCGATTGTTCATAATTCTCCATTGTGGAGGGGGCGCTGCTCTTCAGCTCACTGACCAGCGTATCCTTGAACGATTGCAGAGTATTAATCTTCTCCTTGACTTCTTCATTCTTCAACTTAGCCTTCTCCAAGCAATCCTTTGTGTAGAGTTGGGGATTCCTGCCCTGGTCAATGTAACTCAGCACCTCGTACGGCACTTGGACGTGCTCAAATCCATCCTTCATATCATTCAACTTCTTCAACCCTTTGACCATGTCGTTTATCTTGCTGTTGAGCACGTCTTGACTCTGTTCCTCGAAATCGCACGCGATTATCCCCACGTGTTTCACAGTTTCGGTTAGATCCTCCAAAGTGTCGATGAGATCTTTGAACTGAGCGCTGGTGTCCATAATTTATCTAAAGTAGTTAGTGTGTGTGTGTGTGTGTTAAATCCTGACAAATCAGGTAAAACCAAGTGAGCATTCGGAAACTTTGGCAGTTAAAAGATAATTTCTCTGATAACACAATGAAAGTCAAACAGTTAAATACATCAATATCTTCAAATCAGTTAACGTTGGGCCTATGAGCTATCTGAATTACTCGGTTATTATTAGACGTTATAAATATAAATCAAAAAATAAAAATTCCAACACCTTGAATCAATTTCACCTAGGAAAACACGAAATTAAAAGTAAAAATATAAATTTAACGCCAATAAACGTTGTCTTTTATCATAGATCACCGCACAAAAATCAGGTTAGATTGCCCCAATGTCACCGTGACAACATGATGACCATCACAACTGTCATCACTATGACAACTGCTGTTACCATGACAACGTCATGACATCACCACGCTATCCAATGGGATTGCGGTATCGAGTAGCTCACACAGACAAGTACACCCAGGAGTGGGGCAAGCTTTGTGTTTGCTGAGGGGAGATGAGAGTGAGAAAACACGTATGTCAGTGTTGCCTAGCAACGAGAATAATAACACTGATCAGGATTCGTTACTACGCAACGAGTACACGGAGCTGATAATCCAGCAGCAGTCTCTATACAAGTACAACAAGAGCCAATAGTGACGACAATATCCGCATTATAACAGAAGTATACCTGAACCACTCTTTGATGTGGAGGAAGTGACCACCATGCTGGCACATGAGACACCACACGAACCACTCTTGGAGAGGATTACTCTTCTCATCTGACGAGGGGACAGAGCTCTGCTTACGCTCCATTGTACTTCGCTTCTCTGGGGAAACAGTTACTAAACCGATAGTTGAATAAACAAAAGTGGCAAAACCGAAAGTATGGCCCAACCGACAACCGAGCACCTATTACCCCCTGCCCTATCTCTAACAACTTCACCAATTTTTACCCGAGACTCAGATAAAAAGTGAAAACACATTTTCACTCCCCTTCTTACAACCCCCCAGAACTCGTACCTTGTGCTGGAGCTTGGAACCACGCTGTTGTCCCCATGTTGTACATGCACAGAGCACACCGGGGGAGTTTGTACTTGCAGTAATTGGACGGACAAAACCTCTTATCGTGCGTGTTTTTTGACACTGTGGATTGGCGGGAATCGCTAACACCGCGAGTTGACGGCTTGCAAAGAGGATTCGGCCGATCTGAGAGTGGAGGAGAGAAAGTAAGAGAGAGTGGTAGATAAGAGGGGAGGGGGTCAAATTAATAGAGATATTGAACAGCACCATGGTATTCATAACATGTTGCCATGGTAACACTAGGTATGCTGCTACTAACCTGATATGGACTTGGAGCACGTATCACACCTGACCACCAGATGCTGATCCACCTTGGCCTTGCTCTTCAGCAGTTTCTTCCTCTCGTTCTGAAAGAGAGCTCTTTCCACCCACATACACCTCATATCTGAATTGGGAGAGAAGCTGGGAATAGGGCACACGGAAACAATTATAGTGAGCGATATGTCTCGATTCTATCAGATGCAGATATAGTGGGAGCAGGGAGGGAATGACGCACGGAGACAAGTTTGATGAAGGAGCACCTACCGAAGAAGCGGAGGTAGTTCTCAAACACGACATTGTGGATAGCAGTAGGATCCGATTCGTATCTCGGATCTTGGATCATATCGTACTTCTTAGCGATGGTCAGGGCGAGACAGACAGTTTGGACGTCCGATGATTTGTCCAGGTAACTCTGCATCAGGAAGGATAGCTGTTCGTTCACCCCTGAGGAAAGGCACGTGAGTTAAAACACGTGAATTGTAAATATTTCAGTGTTTGAATAGAAATTTCTCTGTCATTTTGGAATTCTGTGGTGATTATATAGAAGTGGAACAGGTATATTCAGAAACTGATAGATGGATCTAGATTGATTGATTGATTGATTGAGTGACCAAAACTCGACGGCAACTAAACGGTAACTCTACCTGTAAGAACCACCGCTCTAAGATTCCCCTCCCCAATCTCTTGTCGACTCAGACTCGCGATGTACTCCACCAATCTGTCGTCAGGGAGAAACCGGGTAGCGAACGCTATTCTGTCCTCCAACAGCAACTCTCGGTCATCGAGAATAGCGCTGTATGCTGAATCATCGCCCCCCGCCTGACAAATAGAGCGATGATCAGAGATCAAGAACAGAATCAAGGATCGGAAATCAGGGAACACAGTAGAAACGTGTTAAGATGATGCAGGAGCAAAGTTGAAATCAGTAAGTTCCCGTTCTCCACTCAGTATAGTACCTTGGTGCTCAGGAAAGTGAGCATAGCTCGCTGATACGGATTGGATACTGTCCCTCTCAGCTGTTTAGTCTTCTCATTCCACATACTAAACTGATCACCATTGAATCCAGAGAGTGCTATGGCAAAGTGGACAAGAGGGTCGTCTCCACACTTTCGCTGGGAAAAAGCACAAGATTACAAGGGTAACAGACATCTCGACTTAAGTCTAAATTGAATTGATTGAAAAGTGGAATAGAAGTATGGAACACTGAATAGAAGTCGTGACTCCTGTGAGAGAGACAATACTGAGTTTCGACAACGACGATGGAAATTTGTCTTGTCCTATGACACTCACATCAATAATGTCCTGCAGGCATCTCAACGCAGCATCAATTCCGTGGTAGAAAAGTGTCATTGCCACTGCCTTATTGTACTCGCCTGAGCAATTGACGTGTTACACGGAGAGAATTCGCAATAGGATGCATAACTTCGCGGTGATCTTTCGTAAATAGATCGTATCTTACTCACAATCGGCTAAGAGGCGCTTGACAATCTCCGGAAAACTCTTCTGCATGGTCGGAGTAGGCCTCGATTTTGGCCACCCACACGTCTCCAAGCACTTGCTCCGCTGTGGACTGGTGTACACAATGTGATGTGGTGGGTAGGACAGTGCTTCGGCCTTCGAGTTGTGAGTATCTGCATCATGGTGTGGAGTGATGAGATAGTCAGGAAATAAAGAGTTTTTTTCTTATTGAGAAGCAACTCATATCTCACCTGCTCTATTTCTGAGGAGGTATTGAACCCCCATCTTAAACTTGAGATTATTTTCTTCCTTCCTACAGTCCCATTCCTTCACAGATTCGAAGAAAGACCAAAACGCATAAAGACTACCATTCTTCACAATCTTCTTATTTCTAGAAACGATACAATGGAGTCGAACTTCTAGGACACTAAACATCCTCAAAGATCATCCTGAAATCAACAACTCACAAAGTGGGGTCGAAGCCATATCCTTCGCTAATTCTCTGTATTATTGTTGCTGCGATATCATCACACCCTATCGAACAATCAGCCAGAGTGTTAGAGCAGCCCCATACCAGTTTGTCAGAGTGACTGAACTTTGCGATGATTGGTTCGTATAGAGCCAAGTCAAACAGCTTATCTGAAATGCAGCAGGTCAAGCAATCTGCATTTAAGATACAAGTATAAATATGACGAAAGATACAAAATGTAGAAAGATATACTCACATAACGATTCTCCATCTTCTTTGACCGATCGTTTACAGCACAGTATCCTATTTGAGATCCTAGGATGCCACGAAAAGTTAGAAATTGTAGAGTTCAGCATTTCTGGGACTCCCTTCTGTTTTTGTTGAAACTCCTGATTCTCCAGCAGTTCACCATCTGTTTTTTCAAAAGTGTCCACGGGAAAATCGATGATTTGCAAATGCTTTCCACCTTTTGAGATAAAACTCAGTCTAGTTGAATGTGTTGGGCACCATTCAATCTTGAATATGTCATTGGTGGGGCACTTGACAGTCTGGATTGACCTGGCATTTTTGAGAAACCTTATGTCCCATATTTTAATGTATTCTTCAGAATGAGAAGCAACAATATTCTCATATGTTGGAGAAAAACAAACACCCTCAATTTCTTGAATATCATTTGTCTTCTTGCCAGCATCTTTAGACTTGCTCCTCATATCAAAGAGTTCTAATCTCTTTTTGCTAGTGCCAGCTATGAGTAAATGTGCATTATGAGGTGACCAAGACATTGACTGCACACCTTCTCCTTCACTGCCAAATTCCTTGATGACAGACCTTTTGTTTATGTCAGTAACAAGGATACCCTTTGTTGTTCTTGATTTTTCAATAGAAAGGGCAATGAATTCTTCTGATATTTGATTCCAATCAAGCAAACTTATCCTTTTCACTGATGGTCGTCTTTCAGTGTTCACATTAAGAATATCAGATGATTCTTTCTTGTACAAGTCAATCATGTACAGCTTCTGTTGGCATGACGTGATAATCTCATGGCTTTTGTAAGGATGAACAATGAAATGTTGATACTTCCTATGATGGTGATTATCAGATGGATATTTAGCTTTTGCAGAAAGAGTGCCTCTGGTCTCTGAAAGTTCATTATCTTGATCTTTGATATCTACAGTATTGCTCTGAAATTGCAAAAAGAGATCAAATTGGCCAAAATAATAGATATTGTATGGAATACTCTGTGATGATTTTGTATGGAAAGTTGTTGTATATTAATCACCTCTTTGATCTTATATAGAGTGAAGTTGCTATTACTGAGAACAAGGAAGTAATTATCATCTCCTGGAGCCCATTTGAAGTTGGTGAAGTCTGATGACCACATTCCATTCACAGAATATTTGAAGTATGAACCACTTCTATAACCAAGGCATGAATGCTTTAACGTAAGAATTGATAATCATAGAGAGTTATAGACAGAGATTATAGACAGAGATTCACAAGCGTATATTTTGATACGCTTGTGAAGCACTGCGTATCAAAAAGTAAAGGTATAATTAATTCAAAATTCGAATTTTAAGAAAAATTATAAAATAAATTTTATAATTTTTCTTTGATGAAATTTTATAACTATTTTGAGCCGCGCACTAAAAATTAATAATTATTCTTGCCTTTGTTATTTAGCTTTATTTTGATTATTCAATTCAATTAGAATTTGCAATGAGATCAAAAGATAATTGCATGTCTAACACAGCGTGCCGCGCACACCCAAGCCAAACCCATTTTCAGGAGCCGCGCCGCGCACACAGCGCAAACTCAAAATTAGAGAAGATTCATCTTGGACGCTTGCGCAGTATGAATTTTCGAGAACCAGCTAATGGCTGGAATTTGCTCATGTAAACAAAGAAAAACAACTGTGTTAGACGGAGTATTGATCGCCATATAAATAAACAATAAATGGGGGTAAAAAACACTGCTCATACGGACAAACATTCAATAAATTAACTGGTCAAAATCAGTGATAATGGTCCAGAGACAGGCTAAGGGTCGAAGGTAAAAAAGGAGTGTTATTTCCTCACATCATTCCTCCCATACCTCCCATTCCTCCCATACCACCACCTCCCATGGGCATAGCAGCCTCCTCCTTGGGAATTTCAGTGATCACACACTCAGCAGTGGTGAGGAGGGAAGCAACACCTGACGCATCTATGATGGCAGTTCTCACCACCTGAAAAGGGAGCAGGGGGTTCAAATTTCATCTTATCTGTTTTTTATCAGAAAACTGATGGGTAAGGACAATCTGTATGTCGTCAGCACTATAACCACACTAGGATACATCGGAAACAGGGTTGTTCCCTAAGTCAATCACAATTTTACCAGGATATGCCACACTTTGCTTACCTTAGTTGGATCAATAACACCAGTCTTCACCAGATCAACAAATTCTCCGATAGCAGCATCATACCCGATGTTGTCTGAGGATAAAGGGGGATTAGTCGAAAAAAATCCCGTCTAAACAGATGCTCCCAACATACACGTACAAAAATAAAATCTCGTATCTCACTAATTCCAATGTCCACTCCCTCACCAACACTCAACTCTCTCACTCAACTCTCTCACTTACCCGATTCTCTCATGGCTTTCTCCACAATCCTGCTAGCATCAACACCGGCGTTGGCCGCAATGTGGTAAGCAGGCTGTCGCAAAGCTTTGAGCACAATGTCAGCACCGATCTCTTGATCTGTGGGAAGAAGGGAATATATGAGTCTTTTACAACGGTAACCATGGATACGAAAAGTAACCATGCAAACTATTGATGGTAGCAATTTCAGAGAATGGAGACAATGATCAAGTAGAGTGAAATGAACACTTGAAATGTCTCTCATTGCGTGAGGAACGAGGGCCACACTCCCTGGCCCTCTGATATTTACCCTGGTTAGCGAAGGTGAGGGACTCCACAGCAGAGGTACATCTGAGGAGGGCAGTTCCCCCTCCTACAACCACCCCCTCTTCTACAGCAGCACGAGTCGAGCACAGGGCATCCTGGACTCGATCCTTCTTCTCTCCGACCTCTACCTCACTCGATCCTCCGATCTGGGTTGAGGATGAGAGTTTGACAAGAGAACAAGGGATATGAGGAACAAGGAACTACAGAAATTTAGAGCTCAGAGTGAGGGAAAATAGAAAGGGTTGGAAAGTATAAACTGTAAGAATAAACAATGATTTGAGAAGTCAAGCAAAATTATACCTTGAGGACAGCAACTCCGTCGCTGAGCTTGGCAAGTCTCTCATTCAGCTTCTCCTTTTCATACTCACTGTTGCTCTGTTCCAACTCGTAGTGAATGTCCTCCACTCGCTTGTTTACCATTCCACGGTCACCTGGGTAACCATGAGTCATTGCAACACATGACAACACTCAACTCGCACATGTCACAGAACACGTTGCTCCAAAGTCAAATCAAATTCATCCTTCACATACCTTTCCCATGTAGAATCAGAGTATCATCCTTGGTGACAACCACCTCCCCACACTCCCCAAAGTCAGAGAGTTGGACATCTTCCAACTTCAGTTCAGCTCCCTCCTCTCCAAATACCTGTGTTATAGGAGGTAAAAGTGGAGAGGGAGCAAGATAAAAGTTTCGTGAAAGCTATAAAATTCCTCAATGCAGTTCTATCAATTCTGCGTATGAATGAGTGATGTCGACAGATGAAAGGTGACCCAAGTGATCAAGTGAAATGGCAAGTGAGCACACTCACAGTAGCACCACAAGCGATGGCGATATCCCGGATTTGGTTCTTCCTGTTATCCCCGAAACCTGGAGCCTTGACTGCGACAATCTGGAGTCCCAACTTGAGTCTGAGGGGGGGAATGTCAGAGGACTGAGAGATGCGTGCATAACTGTGTAGAGTGCATGCCAACTTTCCACTATCCAGATATGAATGTAATATAACTCCAACACATTGTTCTACATTCAAACCAAGATTCACGTGTGCAACATTCCAGAACATTCCACAATTTACCTGTTGAGAACGAGACCACCGAGCGGTTCCGATTCCACATCCTCAGCGATAATGAGCAGCGGTTTCCTCTGCTGGTGTGCAGCTTCCAGAGCCGGGAGTAGGGTTTGCAGAGAACTGATCTTCTTCTGCGTAGCGAGCACCAGGCAGTCTTGATATTCCACCTGGGAGAAGGGAGAACGTGTTATTCCTTATAAGGGATAATTCCTAGAGTTTCTATGAGTTCATGCTTTTTGCAGAGAGAAAGAAGGGGAGAGACACAATCATTGATTAAGAATACGGTTAAAAACAAATCAAAAACTTATACAATGAATCACAACGGTAAAATCACAAAAGTTGGTCATGCAAATATCAAAAATCTAGAAAACTCAAGATCATTTACATAAATTTTCTGGAACTAAATGAACATATTGAAATAAGTTATTCCGTATACAAATGTTTTAAAACAATAACAATCAAGTAACATAAAGTGAAAATAAACCCAGGATTTTTCTTTGCCTATGCGTCGATATAATCATCAGCAATCTTCTTGAACACCTCATTGAGCATCCCCCTCCCCCGAGTTTTGGGCAGGAACGCGGACACGTGGACGTTCCCCGGTATCACCACCAACTCGAGCAGTCTGCCCGCTCGACGGAGCCGGTTCGCCAGCCTAGTTGCCTCCGTGATAAACATGTCAAACTCCATCTCAATGATGATGGTAGGCGGGAACTTTGCCAGCATCTCATCACTCGCCTTTCCCGGGAAGAGATACGGACTCGTCTTCTGTGTCTCGAAATCTGCCGCGATCAGATCACGCCATATCTTCCTCATTGTCGAGCTAGCTTCCCTCTCTTCTTTGGTCATGCAGAGCGGATCGGAGAAGCAGTAATCATCCACCATGGGTACCGAGGGCATGGCCAGTTTCACGAGATTACCCTCACCTCTCTCAGCCAGGAGCACCAGCGCCCCCAGCACGATATATCCTCCCCCACTCTCCCCCGACACCACGATCTTGTCCGCGTCTATTCCCAGACTCTCCGCATTGCTGCTTATATGCCTGATAACTTCATAGAAATCCTTGATGTTATTAGGGCACTTTGTCTCTGGTGCTAACCGGTAATCCACGTTGAATACAACGGCGCTTGCCTCCAGCGCCAAACATTGGAGTGGCGCCCGCACATCACCTGCGGAGATTGCGATTACACCGCCGCCATGGGCGTAGATAATCGCCGCCCTCTTCCCTCCGAGAGAGGTGGGAGTGTACACCTCCACTCCCACCTCGAAATCCCCATCATGAGCGGTGGGAACTCGCAGATGAGACGTGCTCGTTCCCTCAACCCCATGAGCGAACGCCTCACTCTGAGAAAGAGTCCTGATCATGACGTCAGCAGTTGCCCTGAACCCATGTACAAACGCTGCACTCGACTCTGGATCCGAGTACTGAGCTAGCTCCACCATCCTTGCCCGGGCTTGTCTCTGCTCATCGGTTATCATGCCCTCCAATGCGATGACCTCCGCATCCATCTCACCCGCGAGGGGAAAGTTGAACAGGTTCTTGGAAACGACCCTGTCCATGCTATGGGGGTTTGTGATGTGAGAGTATTCAGAACAAGTGATGGGTAAGAACTCTTTAGTGTGGGGTGATTATTTCCATAACCGAGGCCAAACGATCGAGGCGTGGATTGATTAAGTCTCAATTTGGAGTTTTAAATTTCCTGCGCTCTTTCTCATTATCTTACCTTCTGTCCCTTGGTAGCGTTGATAAAGTAGGGAGAAATGTACCCTCTATCGAACTTCATTCCTGAAAAACAGCTGGTTAATAATCGACAACATGACTTGCTCGACTCTGCCAAACCACGCCCTCCCCCGTCATGAATCTCAAAACGCATTCTATGATTTCTCATCAATTTCTCACCTTCGATTACTTCCAGCTCGTCTACGAGGGTTTTACCATCCTTGACTGTCACCACTCCGTTCTTGCCGACTCTCTCGATAGCTTTGGCGATCAGTTTGCCAACTTCCTGGTCGCCGTTAGCGGAGATAGTCGCCACCTATAGATAAGTGAAGTGAGGATATTTTGACAAGTGCAGTGAGTAAAACCTGCGCTCAGATCTCTAATGAAATCTCTAGACTGATCTACTGAGGACATGTGAGGAAATGTCCGTCTCACAAATGAGGAAATCCAAATGAGGAAATGTGATTTCCCCATGAGGAAGTGCCCCCTGAGGAGATGTCCGTCTCACCTGCGCGATTTCTTCTCCGGTCAGCACGGGCTTTGACATTTCCTTGAGTTTGGCAACGACAGCTTCCACCGCAATCATGATTCCCTTTCTCACTTGTGTTGGGTTTGCACCTGGAACATGGCAGAGTCGGTCGCAAATTCCCACGAGTCTCACGCGATACCAGAGCAAGATTACCTTTTCTTCGTCTCAAGCGAAACAATGGCATGTTATAGTTGTTACTCGACAGTCGACACGCGTAAAACTCAGGAATGGGAACACACCACCAATGTGGCAATGCAGAGTCGGTCACAAATTCCCAGATAACATTTACTTGGCAGAATCCCCCGTTTTAGAAATCACTATGACCTACGTCTCAAGCGAAACAATGGTATGTCATAGTTGTTACTCGACACTCGTAAAACTCAATGCGGTAATGTACCACTCTGCGAAGCGACAATTTCGCAATCACTTATTACCTTTGGATACGGCAGCGAAACCGTCTGTTGCAATGGACCGAGCTAAGATGGTAGCAGTCGTTGTTCCATCACCAGCTTGCTCGTTTGTGTTGTTAGCAACATCCTGAAAGTGGGGGAATTGTCGTTAGTCCTGAATGAATTTATTCATCCATAACCATCATGAGATGCTGCACAGGGCTTCCAAATATTATGAAGTATCTAAGCAAATTAAGTGGCAGACATGCCCATCGCAGCATCTGTCAATGGAATGGTGATGTCAAAACAATTAATTGGATGAAGTGTGGTTATACTACTCGATTGAATTACAAACTGTTAAATAAAATTGCAGAACTCGTCTCGTGCGATGTACCTGTACAAGTCTGGCACCGGTGTTCTGTAGCTTACACTCCAGATCAATAGCTTTAGCCACGGTCACACCGTCTTTAGTTATCTTCGGTCCTCCGAATGATTGTTCAATTATAACATTCCGACCCTGAAAGTGTTTGAAATAATCAAGTTATTATAAAGCATCCAGACGAAAATCGTTATCATCGCTTGAAATTACACAGGAGATAGAAGATGAGATAGCGAACACCTGATACCCTTATAACCTCATTTGATCCCGTATTTGAAGAATACTGTCATAGGGCGTGGTAACAGATCATTGGGACCTCGAAAAATGGAATCACCGCTCAAAATTACCAAAGAAATGATGATATGCAATGATAAAGCCGTAAAATTGAGCTGAGACCCTTATCTGACCCCTTATTTTACGGATACTGGCATCAGGCGTGGTCACAGATCAATGGGACCTCTAAAACTGGAATCAGCGCTCGAAATAGCCTAAGAAATGATGATATACAATAATTAAGGTGAAAAATTGAGCTGAGAACCTTATCTGACCTTTAATTTTACGGAAACTGGCATAGGGCGTGGTCACAGATCAATGGGACCTCGAAAAATGGAATCAGCGCTCAAAATTATCTAGGAAATGATGATATACAATGATAAAGCGGTAAAATTGAGCTTAGACCCTTATTTGACCCCTTATTTTACGGATACTGGCATAGGGTGTGGTCACAGATCAATGGGACCTCGA
>CAMPET010000356.1:36647-52938 GCA_946803715.1 Beroe ovata
TTTACAATAATTAAGGTGCAAAATTGAGCTAGCAAGCGCCTGAGACCCTTATCTGACCCCTTATTTTCCGGATACTGGCATAGGGCGTGGTCACAGTTCATTGAGACCTCGAAAAATGGAATCAGCGCTCAAAATTACCCAGGTAATGATGAGCAGATAATTATATTCAGTTGATTGATTGATTTATTGATTGATTGATCGAGTTGACGTCTGTCTAAAGTTGACAGACATGTGATAGAACACGTGATCAATTAGATGCTGCAACTTGTTCAATTAGCATGAGAACTAGATCATAAGGAAATATTTTTGAGATTTCAGACTAATAAAACCGACTTTTGTACTTAGTGTGTGGGTCGGTTGACCCAGCTCATCGAGTTTAGTTGATTGTGTAGTGTAGTGTAGCCATGGGTTCAGGTCGAATGTAGTGTGTTGTTCCATACTAGCCATCAGCATCAGGTCGGCTGTATCATCGGTGTTCTATGACATAAACGCAATACAAATACAGTCTTGGGTTCTGGTCATGCTGCAGCTAGTATCAATTGCGACGGGGATTGTAAGCAGGATCTAGCCTAATCCTCTGCCCCATGAGTTGATCTAGCTGTATCAGAACTAGGCAGCTGCTAGCGCATGACCAGAACACTTGACTATAAACCGAACGATACAAATAACAATACACTTCACCCCATGACATGACACTTGACACTCACATCGCTTAGTTGAGACCAGACCCAGCTCAACTACGTGGATAATAGCGGTGAACTAGGGGTCTTTTACTCCACGGGACAAATTTTTTGCGTACCATAATCATCGTTCCATACGTAATTTTGAGCGCTGATTCCATTTTTCGAGGTCCGAAAGCTCTCCGACCACACCCTATGTCACATGAAGTCAAATAGAGGGTCAGATAAGGGTCTCAGGTGTCAGAGATTTTCTTCGATTTATCGGATGATTATTTCCCACGGTGACACCTGTTGAAGCCGTATTCCATGAATCGCCCCTCATTTCAAGCAGAGAATGGGATGTTCTAGAATCCTAACCTTTGGTCCGAGTGTCACTGAGACAGCATCTGCGAGTAGGTTTACCCCCTTCAGCATCTCCGCCCTGGCGTCATTGCCAAACCTGAGATCTTTTGCCAGGCCCCTCACACACTGCTTAGCTGAAGTGACTCCAACTCGACGAAACATGGTGATTCGGTGAAACAGATTGAGAGGACGATTATCGACACAAATGCCAAGAAAAAGCTAGAAACTGAGTTCCTGTATGATTTGGCGCGCGCGATGAAGAAAAGTCTGGAAGAAGCAGGCGTGTGATACACAGGCGTTCATATGCTAAGAATGATTGATTTTGTACTTATTTCATTGATTATGGTCAAATAACTTACATGGAAATGTAGTTTTAAAGTATTTCCACACCCTGCAATAGTTTATTTTTCCCTAAACGAAGGCTCTGTCTAAAAAACTGTGGTACAACACAATTTCAAACGCCTGTTAGCTGAAGACAAGCGCGCTGCGCAAATGTTAGCATTAGGAATGTCTTCTACTCGAACGTTCCTTGCGCATACTTTTCATTTCCCCACATTCTGTGCTTGAATTTGCCGCTACCTTTTTCAACAGTACATCTGCATGTTTGTCAAACTTTCAATGCCTGTTTGTTCTACAATACTGTGTATTTCACATCCACACAGTACAAGTGAATGTATTCAGCGTCTTGCTTCAGTGTATAATTTGCGTGTACGTTAGATAGCATCATTGATTCAATACAATATACATTGTACATTCAATACATCATTCATTCAGTGTATTAACATATACCATTTATTAGGTTGTCCTCCACGTCACATAGGCCCATAATGGTAAGTTGATAATTGATTGTTAATTATTACTGTGAACAATCATATCGGCTCAAGATTGCTATTTCATTATTGTAGAATCCAATTTATCACCCATTTCTAATTCCCTTTTCCAGTCTGCTCTGAAGCAATTCGTCCCACTTTTTGACAGAATCCTGGTATCCCGAGTGGCAGCAGTAACTGTAAGTATTTGATGAAATCATCTGCTGATACTGCAAATACATATCTTTATCAATTGCTATCAGTGGTGTAGTAACCGATTTCCCTATCAAACCAATTTAATGAGAAGCTGCTATCTAAGCTCTTCCAATAATCAAATCAAGATGCTCGCCATCTGAATAAAAAACACATCTGAATTTACATTGTTGCAGGTGTCAAAAGGTGGAATTATTCTACCAGAAACGTCCCAGAAGAAAATCAATGAGGGAGTTGTGGTAGCCTGTGGACCTGGTGCCACGGATTCAGAGGGCGAGGTTAGTGTGTGTGCGTGTGTGTGTGTGTGTGNGTGCGCGTGTGTGTGTGTGTCTGTGCGTTTGTGTGCGTATGTGTTTCTGTCTGTATATCAGTTCCATTTCGATGATCCAGTGACTCTTACAACAAATCGATGTAATTCAATTCCTATTTTGTGTGCGTCTGTGACTCAACCCAGTTCCATTTCAGATAATCCCAGTATCAGTTGCGGTCGGAGACAAAGTTCTGCTCCCAGAATTTGGTGGAACTAAACTAACTCTTGAGGAGAATGTAAGTTGAAACAACAGTAACACACATGGCCACAAGATGATTTCACAATATCATAATAAAACACATCATAATTCCATGTTGTGATTCATTAGGACTGACGTGTACCAATTAGCCAGTGTGTGGTACATTAGGGTTTTAGGCCTTGTTTCTGTATATTGATCTTTGTTTGAAAATGTTCACTGAACAAGATGGTCAACTTTCTAATCTCTCTTATTTCAGGAGTATGTGCTAATCAGAGACTCTGAAATCCTTGGCAAATTTCTCGAGGCCACATCTGAATCTTAACAACATCTAGAGACGACCATGACCTCAAGTCCAAGCAAATATCAATATATTCATGGACCCTCAGAAGCTTTTTATACTCCTTTGTTAATTTATTATTTAATGTTTTGATCCTATGCCGTGTAATCATGTGTTTCTATTCGCCTTCATCCAATCGATCAGTGGGTTTCTAGAGAATTCTGTGGCAAACTAAGCGCGGTCACAATTTTCACGCGATTTACCAGATTCAGTGATTTATGTAGCGCGCTGAGATACAAAGTCTGTTAACCAGCGGCGCGCAGACTCAAATTCGATTCTGCGCGCGCATCTTATCATTTCTTAGATTCCGCGCCGTACGCAATGTAGCATAGTTCATACGTCAGAAGTGTGACACTGTGACATGAAGTCATGGTGTGTTGACAGGAGGTGTGTCCAGGGCGTTTCACTAATATCACACTGTCAACTGTAGATGGACTACGGTGTTAAGTGTGGTTCACAATGCCACACACAGTCAAACACAAAAACAGACACCTGTTAATCTATGTAAACATCTGTAAACCACACACACTCACAAACACATACATACATACACACATACATACACACACACACACACACACACACACACACACACACACGAATAAGAAAATTGGAATTCATTCCTATCCATCACATGACTGTAGAAGTACTCAAGTGAAATGTTGCGTCAAATGGAATGAAGTTTGTGGCTCAAGTCCCTATTTTGAAACATTAAAGAATTCGTAGTTCGTGGAAACGCCTATCAAAAACCGAAACTATTCCCCTTTCGCAGAAAGTTACAAGGTTTTCGTCGGAAAAGCTCTAAATTCCAATCACTTAAACGGTCCTTAATCCAACGTTTATAAGAGCGAAATCCACCGTCCTATAGCTATTTCCCAAGCGTGGTTACTGAAAGGACTAAAACTCATTAACTCTTTGCAGCTGATCGAATTTTTTCTGCAATATTAAAAGTAAACATTAGTGTAGACAGTAGCTGCATTAGAGATTTCGTAATGGAATTCTTTAAATAAATATTTGCTTTCTATGTATTGATACAGAATCATTGCTGTAATTGATGTTCTAATGGTTTGTTCTAGAATACAAGGATCAATAATTAATTGATTTAATTGGGGCTTGGCTAAATTTGATTTACTTAACGTCATTCGTTGTAGAAATAATAATGTTGCAAGATGCGTGTGCACTGTGCACTGTGCAGTATAATTGATTACAAGGGTAAAACTATGGACTTAAACGGAAATGTCTATAATGCTTCAAGATGCGTGTCTATGTGTGTCAGTGGTGTCATCGTGTGGGAGTGTGGGACTGAAGGAGTGGAGTCAAGGAGAAGTGGTGTCAGCGAGAATTCAGGGAGAGTTAATTCCAAGAAAGCGGTGTCAAGGATATAATAATGCGTGACACCCATTTTGGATGTTGCAACAAGCACATGTAATTCCCTGCCGCACATTTAATCTTCGACAGAATAGTGGGCACTACTTCAATCTTTCTCAAAGTTCGATTCGCCACAAGGCTGCAATATTCTGGAGGCATTCAATCAACAACAACGGCATATTGTATGCTGTAATTGTTTTCCTTGTGATGGGGTACTCCCAATCGACACCTCTATTACCGAAACAAAATTCGCTACCATTTCTTCAGACATCAATAGAACTAACATACTGGAGTTATGGATGATTACCTTGATGATTGTGTACTTCTTCTAGAACGGGAAGTTTTGAATGAAATTCCATCAAAAATTGATGGAATCCGAAAATTGAGGTAAAAGAACTGCAACTCTATTATAGTACAAACCACAAAATGGCAAAGGTTAGATCCATTTCACTTCATAACTAGCAACTATTACTCCTAGAGAATTCTATCAAGCCCCGGATTTCTCATTGACACCAAATACCGGAAAGAGCGAGAAGGGGTATATATATATATTGTTCATGTAACGAGAACACGTCACAAAACCGCTCTCAAATGCTCACGGTGTCATGTGAGTAGTCACGGTGTTGCTATATAAATGTCGGGGGTGTCCGTCTTGATAGTTTCCGATTTCCCAGCTGTAAACATTGTGAGATGCTTTCTACAAGGTAGGGGATATATCTAACATCATTTTTAACAGTGCAGATTTTTTAACATGTCCAAAATTAAACCGACCATGGCTGTCATGCGGTTGTTAAAACCATTTTCGGATAAAGACTGTGTGTGTCTGTGTGTGTGTCTGTGTGTGTGTGTGTGTTTGTGTGTGTGTGATAAAACGAACACACCTCATACACACACTCAGTTACACACTCCCCCTTTCCAGGTTACTGTTGTTCCTCACATGCTACTTGTGTTCGATACAGCAGATTGAGTGCACTGGTAAGTGTAATAACAGTTTACAGTTGATAAACACTTCAGCGGGATTGTCGATTGAAATCTTCAAACTCCAATATTTGGATTTGCGGCAGACCATACGATCCATTTGTTTGTAATGATTGCAACAAGATTCCCAGATTTAAATTGCTATTAAAGCAAGGTGCCGTATATAAATTTGATTTGTTTTCAACAAGAAGAGTTGAAATGAATAAAATTGGTGTGACCTGTGTTAAAATGACCTGTGTTCAAATGACCTGAGTTAAAACTCACCGATCACTCCCATCTTAGGTTGGTACCCTGTTCTAATGGACGCATTTCAACGCACAGACCACACTGT
Organism: Beroe ovata; assembly: GCA_946803715.1. Lineage (NCBI taxonomy): Eukaryota > Metazoa > Ctenophora > Nuda > Beroida > Beroidae > Beroe > Beroe ovata. The sequence goes on from CAMPET010000356.1 coordinate 42,215, forward strand.
GCCTGTACCAACACAGGAAAACGATACAGAGGACACAGACGCTGCCATGGTGATGAATGAGATACTTCACCTGGGTTTCCATGGTAACCCCAGACACTTGCCAATTGTACGACCTTACCACCCTGGCGACCCCATACGAACATGAACCGCTGACTGTTGAGCATATTCCTAGCTTTGATATACATATTGCTTTGAATATCATATACTACTATGATTTTATTACCGGCCTTGAATGTTTAACATAGGGAGGACGTGGGAATTTTGATCTTCACTTCTCACGACTAGTTTAATAGATATGAGTTGTTAAATTACACGTACGGCGTGATTGCTGAAAATTCATCTCCGAGAAATTCCACAAAGGAATGCCCATTTTCCGCAGTATCCCTCATTAATTCATTATTGTTAACCAAACATTGGTTCATCTTTCTTCGAAAAATTTTTCCAAGAAAAGCATAACATTCCCGTGGAAGAAAATTGAAAATCAAATTTGCGTTTGGAGAGTTCATCATCGTGTGTGTGTGTGTTTGTGTTTGTGTGTGTGTTTGTGTGTGTGTGTGTGTGTGTTNTGTGTGTGTGTATGTGTGTGGGTGTGTGTGTTTTGAACAAGGAAGTTTATTCAGCGACCAACATGAGTGTCACGGAAGTATAAAAGTATTAACTTGATATACCTGCGTCAGGATAAACTTCACTTCGAGATGGAGAAGACATTTCCTCATTTCAAGTCATGCAATGCGTGGGAATTTCCTAGAATCGACCATGTCAAAAGTGAATGAAATTTGAAATCTGGGGTCGAATATTTGACATGATCTAGAAACTAGAGGTGACATAGAAACTAGAGGTGACATAGAAACTAGAGGTGACATAGGTTATTATGTGGAAAGTATACTAGTCCGGAACTATACAAATGAGAATACATCATCTGCGTGCATTTTCACACTGTCCCTACAGATCATTGGTACTGCAACTGTGCAATGGGCAGAATTATAACTAATTTCCTATCAAATAGGGAGCTCTAAAACCATTCTCAATAGATTTTTGGAGAGGAATGGAGAGGTAGGTAGCGTGAGTCTGGGCGTGCCCCCTGGGTAAACTGTAACGAGATTTACCGGTTTTCAGTTACAAAATGACGCGGAGGGTATCTATAATTGGAATCTTTTCACCGTATTATTCACGGATAGAGCTTCATCGGTCGTGATTTTCCTAGTGGAATATACTGAATCAATTATCTGAATAGATTAATTTAACAGGTATATGAAACTTATGAAATTTCAAATCCAACGTGTGTGTGTTTGTGTGCTATGAGGAAAATTCAATTATCAGCGTTCGTTCCCAAGGGAATTGCTGTGTGATACATAGAACGACCTTCTAAACCTGATAACCTGGTCCATGGTCATTTCTCCTATCGAGGATCATTTAACAGTTTCCTTGCAAAAACACATCTATATGGATTCGTGAAAACACGTAAGTGGATTGTTCCTAAAGGAAGATTTCCCAGAATTTCCCAGCAAACACACAAGACTTTGTGCGATACTTCTACTATAGGTAAACTGTGTGTATTTGACGTTTATAATGACCGATAGTAAATCCACACGATATATTCTCAGTAACCATGGTAACACTGTAGGATACATCCAGAGATGCTGGGTAACAGAACTATCTGCTGATTTTCTGCTCACTCACTTATTTTCTCATGAAGTGCATGGCAAACCCGGTATAAATTAAAACATGCAATATCATATATTAGCATAATCTATCCCATCATCATTTGAATAACACCGATTTTACCACGGATTAATTAGTGGTATTTATCATGCAGACTGGCTCTAAGCCAGCAGATTATGTGAAATTGTCTGGTGGATCCACGTTCATCTAGGAGATTTGAAGAGTGGTTATCATCATGACAAAGCATACCAGAATACGATAAATTGAGATTGTAACACAGGTTCTAGATTATGTACCTACTGGCTATTGGAAAATTTGTCTATTATGTTCACAAATCTGTCTATTAGGTATGTACATACTGGCTCTGTGGGTAATCTATTGGCTCCGAATCAAAATTGAGGGCGTATCCTATGATCTAACCCTTACCCATACTCAATAGTGGTGATCCATACTCAATAGTCTAACCTATTATAGTCTACTATTCGTATAGCTCTTCTCTGTGGTAGTGTAGTAGGTTATACCCCAACAATTACACAACAATTACACAATAATTACTGAATAATTAGTGCTTCACTCAGAAGAGAGTGAACACTCAGTGTAGACACAGTGAAGATTATTGTCATTATCCACTGGAATAAAGTAATGTAATGAATAGTCCACGCCCTATTGTCAATACAGATTCAGACATATCACAGGAACCACTCTATTAGGAGACTCTATAGTGGCGGTCTCTAGATAAACAGAGCGGACCACGCCCAGGCTGGGGAATTTCTGTAAATCTAATCTGCATGATAAGAATTCTATCCCTTCCGTCTAGACGATGTATTATGAATGTGTGTGTTGAGAGATGTCCGAATCAAATCATGCATGGTCAGACAGTCGCCTATCACAGGACTGTTTGGAGGGAGGGACGCTATAACCACAGAATATTCAGTATATGAGCATGTGGTTGCTAGGACAATATTGCTTGTTTCCATGGTTACGTCTTGGGAACTCCACTTCTCCGGAATTATGTTTAATTCGAATAAAACTAATGTTCATGTAAAATAACGAAAGTATTTAGCAATGACAATATATTATGATAATATACACTTCCAGAGTCCATATTATGCTATTAACATTGATCGATGGTCACCATTCTCAACATACAGAGATCAGACAAGTTTCTGTTAACCATAATAATATCCTCTTATTTCGGTGTACTCGCACATTACAAGGCAGCACCAGGCAATACCAGGCATTACCAGCCTTGGTTTAAAATCAAATCCAGTTGAAGCAATTCGTCGTACCTACACGCTATCAAATCCACTTGAATTGGAGAAAAAACACGATGTAAAAGTGTAAAATCACTCTATCTTATATGCAAATTATCTGTTTGTTTTTGGCGCTCATATCGCCTAAAAACTGGGCCAGCTACAATATATATTGTACGCTATAATTCAGTAATATATAGGTACTCAGTATAATATATACGAAACATGAATGCAATATCAACTTTTTTATAATATGAAAACGTATATTCATGAACAAAACGTATACGTGTATAAAAATGATAACCTATCTGATGTTCATACTACTACACGTGGAATACACGTGACCACCAACATATCCAACAATCGTGCTCCCCGTCAATAGATTTCATTTATTTCTTCTCAAAAATCCACTGGTATTTAAACTAAAATCTGTCACTCACTGTTCTCAGCACCCATTCTAGCATTGTGATCAAAATAAGATAATACAGTGCATGCTGTGCAAGAAATAACGATAAAAATGATAAATGTGACCTAACGATACATATCAAAATATAAAAAGTACAGTGTAACCTAAACAAGTGCAAAACAGTCTAGTGTACACGGCGTTTAACATAGCGTCCAACCACATCACTTTGAAATAGTCCAACTTATGAAATAGACACAGTACACACGCATACACGCACACTAGGGCGAACCAAAAAAACCCGAGTATCTCCAATCAATGCGAACCCCTGCTCATTCATTGCTCCCTAGCCTAAAAATCACCCACAAAAAATTCTTTGGTCCAACTCGGTCGGGAAATGCCTGCACATGCCACGCCCATTTTTCCATGTTGCTTATACAGGTGAAATTCTTGAAATTGCCATTTTGAGGAAGAAAAAGGTGAGATAGCTTTATGGAAGTGTTCTAATCAAATATAAACCGTAGAAAAAGGATAACTTTAGTCAAGGTCTCATGTCTCTACGACCTTGCCTTCACCCATTTCCGATGACCACGCCCATTGGGCGTGGTTGCGCACCAGCCGAAGGTCATAGAGACTTGCAAAGACCACCAAACTGGGGTAGCATCAGTACATTAGTGGGGGTAGAAACAGTTTATAACTCTCTGAATCGTTTACTTTTGGTGGAACATGGTACCAGATACCTAACAGCATTCGTAACTCAAGAAGACGTGATCATCAATCAACAATATGGTTCACTTTCGAGTTATATTTCTCAGTCCTCGGATTGCGCCAATATGTGGCATTTCACATAATACCTAGTGCTTTAAAATAGGTACTACTNGACCACCTTCAGGAAAATTTCATGGGCACTTTTTCAAATGTTAAAACCACCAATACTGTATGTAATATTGGATTGTTAAACTTCGAAATTGTTCACAAGATATCATTGCAAATCTCATGTAACGACGTGTAGCATTGTCACACTGTGATAAAATCACTGATAATTACCCGAGTTACCATGGCGACCACCTCACCACTGACACCATGGTTACCACTCTGTAACCATGGCAGTTGGTAACTGTTACTACCCAGTCACCATGGAAACGCCGTATAGTCCCCCTGTTTTGTCACGCATTCTAGTCAATATTCTATGTTATGATGTACGGGTAGTAAACAAATGTGTCGGCTTTGGTCTTCTTTTCCTATACTCTTATAGTCTTGTTGGTTGATCGTCTCCTGCAATAAAACAAGACATCAACCCCTGAGTCTTCGATATACGGACACAGTGTCCATGGATGTTTGGGAGACAATCCACGGAGATTTCCGACATCTCTGTAAAATTGATCACGAGGTAGTGGTCACGTGATCATTCCACATCAATCAGTGAGATTACCTCCCCCAATAATATGTTTTATAGCACAATAATATGAGAATACGGAGAGAGTATTCTCGCCGGAGCAGACAATTGTACGTGACAAATGATAAATTGGGTATCGATTGATGGGGGCTGGACGGGGGAGTGAAAATGGATGGGGCTTCACTTCAGATTCAGAGAAAGCATAATATTCAGAGAAAGCATAATATTAGGATTCTCCGCGTCTTGGCTGACACCACTTCTCTCTGTAATAATAATNATCTATATTATAATTTGGTTGTTTGTTTGTGTTTATTTATTTATTTACGTCCGTCACGAAATGCACGTGCTGATTTTGAAGTTAAAGTGCGCGTTGCCATGGATACGTGCTACTACTGTAATAGTGAACTGCCATTCCTGATGATTGTTTTAGTTTTCGTTGATGAAATGAATGCAACTGCAAGTCGGTTCTGATTCAAGCAACGGTAAAATTTGTTTTGAGTTGACAGTTGTTGCTTCTGCTCTGCAATTATTCTTTTCGACTCATGTAAAATTAAAATACAATGTTTTTTTCAATAACAATACAAATTGAAACGATTAACGAAAGTCAGACAACCGGGCAAGCACCATTTTCTGTGCTTATTCGAAGAAATGGCCGAATTGTGACCAAGTGCTCCTTCATAAAATCATTGGCTCAAATAAGTACGTTGGATTTTGATCACAGGTCATGTTTAGCTGTCGTATCTAAAGTAATATAACGTCCTGGTGTCTTTCAATGGGTAGTGTATCACGTCCACTTGGCGGGTTTTCTAGTGTATGTATAAACTCTGGGTATTTCGATTATGTTATGGTTGAGTTTGCAGGGGACTGTTACTTGCTCTTTCGTTGTGTACCTGAAATCTGAAATGGAATGAATTCGTTATCAAAGTCAGTAGGGGGATGGGGAGAGATAAGGATTAAAGCCGAAGGTACTTATCCAAGCCCTGAAACGAACATGAGCAAAACATCAGCAAACTCTCTGTAACTGATCTCTGGATGTGCTCAACTTACCTTGTGACCGGCAGTTACATCTGACTCATAGACCAGGAGGAGAGAGCAACAGTATAATCTGATATTCACTTGCTCAATAATCTGTAAAAACAACAAAAGTCAAATCATCATTTTCAGGATATTTTACAAAAGATGGTGTAAAAGGAGAAAGCGGTTTGATACTAACGTTGATAATGTGATAAAGTTTTTGAAGTAGTGAGCTTATCTCGTCATACCGAGTCATCTTACCATCGGTGAAAAACATCCTGAGGTAAACATAATTGGTACTGATGATGTGAGTTCACTTTGCTAACCACAGATTGTGATTACTCATTTTGATAATATAGACTTTGAAGAGTGTCCATGATACCTGAAAGCATCTAAAAGTGTTTCGGCCGTGAGAGCTCTCCCTTGAAGCTTGTTCATCTTGAAACATTGGCCAGGTAATGATGAATTGTAACTCTGGAAACGTTATACAGCATTAATAGACTTGCAATATGCACACATAGTGATAAGTTCACGCATTGGAGGAAGGAAGTTGGCTCACTCACCCTGATGGCAGCCACTCTCAATCCAAGTTGATGACTTGTGGTTGTGAGACTTCGGAGTTTTTTCCTTCCAATCTTGTCAGGGTGCATTGTGTCACTATATTGCCGAGTTCCCATTTTGAGATCCATAATACTAGGTTTCTTGAACTTTGATGTAACATCTTCCAAGACTATATATAGCCCTGATATATTGTCATGAAATGGGGTCACACCAATTGCAATTGATCAATTGACTATTCAGATGATTATCAAATAATTACCTTTAGGCCTGCTTTTGAGTTTCTGCTCCAAGCATTTGGTCTCCCCATTCTTGATCTCCACCACTCCCTTATAATAAGGGATGTAACCAAGAAGTATATCAGGGAGAGTATTTGGTGCCGTTTCATAGAACTCATGTTCAGTTTCATTTAATGGCTTCCCAATTGACTTATCCTGAAATTTCAAAATTGGTTTTAAAAACAGAAGGAGAGGTACCATCTAGTTACTTGATTGTAATAGGACAAGCAATACCCACACTAAAATGATCATCTTGAAATTAATTTGAAACAAATTCAGTGCATTATAATTACTTCTCCTTGGTGTATTGATACAATCTCTGCTCTTCCTCCAACTTGATACTCAAAAGAGCTGATGATATGTTCCTCAAAAGGAAGTTGACTGACATATTGTCCTCTATTACAAATACGAGTTTCAATGTCCATTCAGACATTCATGCCGGGTCTTTGCAACCTGCCATGGCCTAGAACATAATACATGATTCTTAAGGAATGACAGATAGGAGATCAACACAACATAAGTATCAAGTACCCATCCGAAAATTTGCCATTATTGTACATCAATCTTATTTGAGGAAAGGCTCCATCACCAAAAACCAATCTAACATAGGATAAAACCATTCATGTGAACACGGAATTTACTTCATCATTTCAAAACAAAACCTTATTTAGATTACTGTTCGTATGTGCACTGGATAAATATAATGAATCTCATCATTTAGAACTATTTATTCTTAATCGATAACATGATCGATTTTTTGAGTCAGAATTATTTTCCAGCCAATTTTTAGTTCAAACCATTTCAGTTTGAACCATTTCAGTGCACAGCGTAATTGCAATATGTACGAGGTCTTTAACTTTGCGACGAATTAAGCTAATCGCGGCGCGCGCGGCAATTAAGCTTATATTCAATCCAATCATGTTAATTTGCTTTGTGGTGTTAAACCGACTGTTTTGTTTGTGCCGAGCCGCGTGCGCGCGCGTCAGTGGCGCGGCGCGCGCTCGATCAGCGCTTATCATCGTCGCGACATGACAATATGACATTCAAATGCCATGCCATGTACATTAGCTAACGGTCGCGATCGCGATCCATATATACGGTGCGATGCATTTCCGAGCCGCGCGTCGCGCGTGGGAAAATTACTTTTGCTTTGCAATGCTACACTTTTGTAAAATCGCTAAGCCATGCAAGCCGCAAAGCCAACGCCGCGCGCGCGAGACGAAATTCTCTACAGGGTCTATCATGATCATCGATCGACAACTATGCGTAGTTGACGCAAGCCGCAAAGCGGCAAGCGCCGGTGGGAATAATTTGTCAGAGAATAGTTTGCGGCGCGCGCGCAATGAATTTCTCGACAGGGCCTACCATCGACAGCCAATAAAACTTAAGACCTTTGTTAAACGTGGTGGTTGAATTCCACAATTCAGTTTCTTTATATCAGTATATCATAGTTTGTGTTTTGTAATTTTTTGATCACTCTATTCTATTACAGTCTTTGTATTATCGCAATGACATTAGATATAGCCTGAGTAGATTATGTCGCAGGGGAAGTCTGCGCGTGCGAGAGTCCACTTGGTTAATTTTCATTAATATCATTCCATTATAATAATTCAAATTCCATTATTCCATTATTCTAAGAGTTTAATAAATGCTGTATGATAGATATGAGGATGCTTGTGATAATTTGCTAGATCTCCAACCATTTTCCAGCGTGTTACATGGGGTTGAATGGGCAAAGAACGAAAATCAATTGCCAATCAAAAGGTTATTTGGCAGTAACAAGTTTTGAAAATGACGTGGTGGGTGAAAAGTGGTGTGTTCACCTCTTGAAATTCAAGAGTCAGCACATAGGATGCTGTCATTTTAGGAAAGACTGTCATGGATAAACTATTGAACACAGATCATGATCATGAATCCATTAACTGTGTGTAATGTGTGTATAATGTACCTGTCTGTGTGTGTGTGTGTTTTTCTGCATGTGTTTGTATACCTCTGTGTATACGTGTGTTTCTGTGTGCATCTGTGTCTGTGTTTGTGTGGCCATAACCATTAACTACTGTTTGCATGTGAAAGCTATACAGATAGAAAGTGATAACTGATAACTGATGGAAACTATTTAACACATGGATTACGCATCTCCACCTGAAAAACTTGCCTTAACTAGTCAGTAAACTGGTCTCAAAAAACTTGTCTCAATGGATCTTCAATATTCCTTTTCATCATAGTCAGGTCAGTAGGAAAAGAAACTTGAATCAACATTAAACCTTTTAATCTATACTAGTGGCTTTCTATGCATAATTATCGATCACTCATGTGTTTCTGCAATTCCTTGTGCCATGAGTGCTGTATCTCCAGAAATATTTGCACAATTCAGTGGCTCTCCTATATCCAGTGTGTCTGATCTCCAGCAATAATCACTGAATCTGGCATTTTGTCGGTTTCCCTCACTTTGTCCCCAGATAAGGCCAGTATTCATGTCTGTACAACAATTATACAGACCCAAAACCTTGTTTCCATCATCATCTACTATGAAACGATCAGGATGGATACTCTGCTGATAGTGAAACACATTTGAATCAAGGTAACAGGCAGGAGCAAATACTGGCATGTTGTTCCCAAACACACCCAAACCCATGGTGTAAACTTCAATAGTTCCTGCTTCAACTTGCTGAAATAAAGCGATATAATTTGTATAGATGAGTTTACAATAGGAATGAATCACCCTGTTCATGTCTACTTTGGATACCTTTTCATATTCCTTCTCAATAAGATCCTCATTTTCGGTTCCAAGTTGAGCTCCAATAGCTTCTTTTGCAGATATCTCTAGTTCTGTCCCATTAAATTTACTGCGTGCTATAACGTGGTCCCTGGCTTTTTGACATTGTCCCTCATATTCATTAGGCCAAGAGTCGCATTGACCAAATACAAATCTCTCGAGATTTGCTTGTCCTGATGTTGTGATTTGGAAACTCGCCCCTTTGAATGACGGGAACCTGAATGAAGAAACATGTCATCGATCGTATCATTGATCACAAGCTTTTCTTATCCTACTATTTAATCAGGCAAGCTCACTTGTTGTTCAGATTGAGTGGCTTTGTGATTTCAACAACTGTGAAACCAGCACTTTTCGATTGTCCAATAACTCTACCAAATGCATCAACTTCCTGTACTACTTGGACAGACTCCTATATAGGGGGACTGAGCTATCAAAAATTCGATATACTGTGCCCTTTGATAATTCATTGTAATTCATTGACACACCCTGTAATCAGTATGTACAATATTACGGTACCTTCTTCTTCTTTGATATAGTCTTAGTTTCACTTTGTAGCGCCTGTGCATTGAGAATCCAGCTCATTTGGCGATGGTTGTTCACTTTCAGGATCAGATCGAATTTGTTGTCCTCCCCCGCACACGCACTTTCCAAAACTCCCTTTAGTTGTGGAGCTCCAAACCTGGGGAGANTCTCTCCTCATCAAACTTCAGAACTTCTCCCCTCCCTCCCCATCCAACATATCCCCTCTATTCATCCAGCTTCTCCCTAGCTCCCTCTCCCCTCATTCAATGTTATAACTTCTCCCCTCCCTCCTTACCTATCTTCAGAACTGCCCCCTCCATCCTCATCCAAGTTCAGAACTTCTCCCCTCTCTCTTCATCCAAATTTTCCACTCTTGCATTCAACTCCTCCCCTGTCTCCCCATTCAATTTCAGAACTGCCCCTTCTTTCCTCATCCAAGTTCTCCCCCCTCCCAGCTCCTCGCTTCCCTCCTCATCCAACTTCTCCGGTCTCCCCTCCCTCCCCATCAAAGTTCAGAGCTTCTCCCCAACATCACCCCTCTGTCCTCATTCAACTCCCCCTCTCTCATCATCCAATTTCANATCCAACTTCTCCGGTCTCCCCTCCCTCCCCATCAAAGTTTAGAGCTTCTCCCCAACATCACCCCTCTCTCCTCATTCAACCCCCCCTCTCTCATCATCCAATTTCAGAACTTCTCCCCTCCCTCCTCCCCCCATTCTCATTCAATTTCAGAACTTCTCCTCTTCCTCCTCATGCAACATATTCCCTCTCTCCTCAAACAAATTCTCCCTTGCACTCTCTCTCTTCATTCAATTTCAGAACTTCTCCCTTCCCTCCCAATCCCACTTCTCCCCTCCCTCCT